>JAVCKV010406775.1:0-39489 GCA_032274145.1 Herpochondria borealis | reverse complement strand
GGTACAGGAATCTGGTCCTAGAGAGAGTGGAACGGGACCCACAATAGAATTGCCACCCCCAAGCTCCCTTTTGCTCAATGATAAGCAACCAAATAAAGTAGAGTCTCTCATCCAGCGTACAACCTCGTAGCAACGATGTTCCGTGGTTCACGTGGAGGAGCTGCTTGTGAGCACTTCCAACAAAGTGGAGCCAAACTTCATACCAGTCAGTCTCTGATGTGTGTATACGAGATGACGAGACTTTAGGATTCTGCCACATACTCAGATACGCTGACTTTGGAAGCGCACACACTGCTCAACCTTGATACGGTACATGCCAGCACAAATATGGCAATTCTCCCTTCCGTCTTCTTCAAAGTTGTACGATTTGTCCGTGGTAACAACATGAGCACGGTGCCTCTTGGCTTCCGTGCCCGTGACGAATACTGCGACATTAAGGCGGTCGACAGCGCACTCGCCTCCACCATTCTCAATGTAGCTAGACTGGCAGAGTGCCACGTAGAAAACGCTTGGCAGCTCCTTCCCCTGGAAAGACACAGTTGAAAACTCCCCTCCTTCGGCCTTGGCGACATGACAGCTGACCAGGTGATAGGTGCACCATTCTGCTATATATGGCCTGCCGTCACAATCTAACACTGCGATTCGGTTGCTAGACCCCAAGAGTGTTTCTCGCCATCTTCTCCTTCGAACTGACGTGCGGCTTGCACATTGCCTTGCGAGCATCCTTCTCGTGAAAAAAAAAACAGTCACGTCTCCGTCCAATCCCGCGTCGTTGTAGCCACTATGGCTCGAGCATACAAGCCATACCTTGATCTTGTTATCTTCCACTGCAGCAGGTTGGTGGGTGGTAGTTTGTTCCTGAGTTTGCATCGTAGTAAGTCATTTTCTTTTGCTAGAGAGAGCGTGAGCGAGTAACTGGAGCAGGCACTTGCGTCAAGTCAAACCCACGAGAAATTCCGATACTCTCATCTCAAAGCTTTCACTTCTTGCACCCATCCCTACATATGCATCCATACACATGCATGCATGTTATGCTCAGCCACCAAGCTAGAACCTGAAGGTTTACTCATCCCAACACAGGCCATAGTTCAAAATTAACAGTAGTATAACGGTAGTTGTATACATACCTTTTTAATATACACGAAGATAAGAAATCTAATTCAAGCGATTCTATTTGCTCATAACACATCTGGGATCAACTTCGATCATATTCAAATCAACCTTCCCTCTAGATGATGGTTCAATCGAATAAAAGGCTAAAGCAGACCATGGTCGCTGCTTATCAGTGTACGCTAGTCATGGCAAGAAGAAGAAGAGGTGGATATTTTCCCTTTTGGTTTCATCGTAATAGCTTCAGTGGAAGTGGCTGTGGGAACAATGATGATGATGTCGACTGTAATCAAGCTTGGTCATTCGGTTGGTTGAATGCATTGCTCACAATTCTCATTCTTGTTGGTGTCTTCGCTTGCTGTTTCATGTGCCGCAACAGTGTCCCAAAACAGCATAGAGAACCCACTTCTCGCGATTGCGCTCCCGATAACGATTTCAATCAATTTGTCGAAATGCGAGATCATCCGACAAGCGGAAAGGCCAGCCAATGTCCTGCTAATACGAATATACCTGCTCACCTTTCGTGATAGTGAGAGCCCTGGACGCATTATCAGGGACAAAAATTGAAACATCAACTACAAATATTGCAGCAGTGGTGTTGCCGACAGCAAAATCGTAGTCGGGAAGTGGGAGAAGGCAATAACGGGAAGACAAGATCCACGGTACATGTATGGTACTGTAGTCCACGCCACAGATCACGAAGCAAGTTCCTGTCGAGACACCCTTCAAATAGCAAACTCGTACATAATAAACCCATTTATTGTCAATCTTATATCGTTACAACTTTTTAAAGCTTAAGATCCTTGACCTTCTCCCAAGTGAAGTCTGGGTCTTCACGTCCGAAGTGACCGTAGGCAGCGGTCTTGCGCAAAACAGGGCGCTTGAGGTCCAAGTCGCGGATAATGCATCCAGGACGAAGATCAAAGTTGTTTTTGACGACCTCGGTTAAATCAGAGTCGGACATGCCTTCCTTGACGGTTCCGTACGAGTCAACAAACACTGAAAGTGGGTACGGGACACCAATGGCATACGAAAGCTGCACAAGAGCACGCTTACAGAGCTTGCCGGCAACCAAAGACTTGGCGACCCAGCGGGCTGCGTAGGCGGCGGAACGATCGACCTTGGTGGTGTCCTTTCCGGAGAAAGCTCCACCTCCGTGAGCACCCCATCCACCGTAAGTGTCAATGATAATCTTACGCCCGGTAAGACCGGCATCTCCGTGAGGTCCTCCGATCACGAAACGACCAGATGGGTTCAAATGGTAAATGGTCTTCTCGTCGAGGAATTTCTCAGGGACGACAGGCTTGATAACGTGCTCCATAAGATCCTTTGAAATTTGCTCGTTAGTTACCTCCTCTGAGTGCTGGGTGGAGATGACGACAGTGTGGACGCGCTGTGGGACTGGGACACCGTCGACAAGCTTGTACTCGCAGGTGACTTGGGTCTTGCCATCAGGGCGAACCCACGGGCAGACTCCGTTCTTACGGACCTCAGTGAGCTTGGATCCAATGGAGGTGGCGAGCATGTGGGTAAGAGGCATGAGAGACTCGGTCTCATCCGTGGCATAACCAAACATAATACCCTGGTCACCGGCACCAATATCCTCAACATTGGTAGCATCGACAGACTGGGCGATATCAGGGGATTGCTCCTCAATGGCGACAATGACATTGCATGTCTTGTAGTCAAATCCCTTAGCAGGATCGTCGTATCCAATGTCCTTGATGGCATCACGAATAACCTGCTCATAGTTCACAGTAGTGGCAGTGGTGATCTCACCGAAAATCATGACCATTCCTGTCTTGCAACAAGTCTCGCAAGCAACGCGGGAGGTGGGGTCGCCAGCAACGCAAGCGTCAAGGACAGCATCGGAAACCTGGTCACAGAACTTATCTACATGTACATTTATATTGTGAAAGAAGAAATGAGAAAGATGATGAAAAAATGCGGGAGAATTTTCTCCCTTTCTCCCCCGTCGACAAGTACTAGTTCCCACGTAGATCGCTACGCAAACACAGTCTTGAGAAAAACAGTGATCGAGGTAAGCATGGGGGACACAGGACACTCGCAGTCAACAGTCAAACCGCACGGCTTTCATTGATAGATGTGCACAGACCGAATGTGCTGAAAAGCAAAGCTCTGCAACACAAACGACACATTCAAACTGTGCTGGAAATCGCTGCCAAGACTGTAGCCGCCAATGACCGACTCAATCTTGAATCTTTCGAGATGAAAACTGAGTGTCTCCTCGGCAAAGCCAAACCAACCCTCATAGCCAATTCTCCATTTTCTTCTTCGTAACATACCTGGGTGACCCTCGTTGACGGACTCGGAAGTGAAAAGGAAAGAAGCCATGCTGGTTCAAAGATGTCAAGCTCTTTTGGAATGGGCTTCGGTGGAGGAGGAAGATTGCAAAATCTAAAATGGTATGGTCTGTGTTGCTTTGGTTTCTGAATGGGGTTTAAGGTCGGTTTTCGTGTGGCATGTTGGAAATTGAACCCAATCTGTTCATCCACGACTGTACCTGTGAATAAATTTCAGATGGCCAAATCCCACTTGAGCGAGTCTGGATCAAAAATTGGCTTGTTTTGATTGGCATGTTGCTTAGTTGTCCTTCGGAATTTCCGATAGTGACTTTTATGTGTATCGATGTATATATAAGTTTAAAAAGGACAACGGATGACCTGAACGCCCTCTAACCGGCTCGCTATTGCTCGCAGAGGGCAAATTTTGCGAATGATATATTTCTCCATACTTCATTCATGAATATATATATAACTGAATTTTGGCTAAATACACACGAAAAAAAGGTTGCAGGCTCGTCTTGGCGACACGAAGATAGACTGCCAGCCAATTCGGATTCTCACCTTCCCACAATTTCACTCACCGCAAAACTAGAAAACCTAGAAACGAAAAAGACACGTCAAGATGGTTGTTAAAAAGTGAGTGACACTCCGTCCTAGACGATGAACAACCTGCAATTGCAGTGCCGCAACAACTAACAAGCTGTTACTCTTCTATAGGATTATGACTGGAATTGCCAAGAGAAAGGCCAAGAAGGAGGCCGCAACCAAGGCTAAGGAGGCTGGCAAGGCCGTCGAAAACTTGGTTCCAAAGATGGAGGAGGAAGTAAAGGAAGAAGCACCTGTTGTGGAGGAAAAGCCAGAGGAGCCTGCTCCTGCCCCAGTGGAAGAAGAGAAGCCAGTGGAAGAGCCTGAGCCATCTGCCCCAGAGGAGCCTGTTGAGGAGGAGACTCGCGAAATGGCCGAGGATGCCCCAGTGGACCCAGCTGTCGAGGACCTTGCGTCGGTTAAGTCGGACGAACAATTGAAATCCGAAATTGATGAGATGAAGAAAGATTTGTACGGAAAGGAAGAGGAGAGCAGAGAAGAGGCGCCATCTACTTTCAGTAGTTTTGGTCAGGCCATGCTATGCGGCTGCGGAGCATGAGGAACAAACACCAACAGATTGTGAACTTCTTCTGTACCTGCAAAGCACAGCTGCTGCACGCGCTTCACTCATGATCAAACCACACCAGTATCAGCATGTTGTCATTCTTCGTCGATTTTAAATATAAAAAAGTATCATTACAAAATACAAAGTTGTCGTCTTGATAAGAGCCGATGAAGCTACATGTAGATTAGATTACCTATCCGCCGCAATGACAAAACCAGCGATGTGCAGAAAGGTGCGTAGGGGACTCACTCACCCACCCGCGACTGTTGCTTATTTAGGTTAGACGGGCGTTGCTGCATCACTACACTCAGTTGCATGCAGATTCACATATCACGTGATGTTTATGCATGATAGCCGATTACACTCCGACTGTTTTACAGGGAACGTAGTGGTTTTTGATTTTAGCGACGTGTCTGATAGTGCATTTTGCATACTGGGGGTCTGATTGGCCAGATTGGCGCGTTCAAAACGCCAATCTGGAAATCAGTTACCAAAAAACCAACCGCCGGAGTTCGAAAAAACGCACGAGCACAACTTTATCAAAATGGGGATCTGTCGCCAACAATGCGCAAATGAAGACGTACGTTGTTGTACAGTAGCAGGGCGGGTCATGGCTGCTGCGGCTATCGTACAACGGTTTCTTGAAATCGGGAATGGAAGGCCAAGCTTGAACATTCTTCGGGAATGATCAAGGGTGACTTTGAAGCGCGGTCTTGCGGTCTTGCGGTCTTGCCAGATCAGACGGAGTCGAAGATGACGATCGTGGGGCGGTACAAGTATAGCAACTCGAGCGTGTGCATGATGTTTGTCTGCAAAGAGGAAGCTGGCGTAGAGGTGGAGAGAGTAACTACGGCTCTATCTTCTTCGCGATTCCACCTTCTGTGCCGCTTTTGTTGCTCCAGTCCTTTCTGGGGGCCCCTTCAGGCGTTTTTGTCCCACACGTGGGCGTCATTGTGGGGCTTGTCGTCGGGTTTGTTGTAGGTCTCGTGGAGGGGCGACTCTGTAAGGCCGACTGAAACCCCGAAGTCTCAAACGACATCAGCTGTAGCCCATTATTGAAAAGAATGGAGTCATAGAGCGAAAGACATTGTTGCCAAGAATACAACGAAAGTGTACAGAGGCACGGTGGTTCGATCGCTACAAATCGCTTGCACGGGCGGTCGCAACAGTAAAGGTACGGCTTGGGACCTCTCGTACAATAATTTGATCTTGAATGCTCTCAAGATAATCAGCCTGCCTGTGTGAGCAACCCAATGTCTGGTGGACAGAACGTGGACTGGAAGCCATGAAGTCCAACAACTTTATCAAAAGGTCATCTTCGTATAACCCAACATTGGCTCCGCATACAGTGTAGTGGGTAACTTGGCTTGCATCAAGGTCTTTTCGCTCTTGGGGATGCTTGAATGTGATATTGTGATCTCTCACCAGAAAGAGTCTCTAGCAATTGGAATACTCGTAGACGGTATATGCAATAACACAGTACCTTCTCAACGATGCAGTGTCATGAGGAACGGATGGCTCAGCAGTGAGTAAGATCCATCATGAACATAGAGTGCTGATCTAGTAAGCTGCACTGCGCTGAAGTGTGTTCTAGCCCTAAGTAGAAAATTCAGTACAATTACAATCCTAGAAGTAATAGATCAGTCTATCGGACCTTGGTCGGATTTCCTGACGGAGGCGCTCGACGCCTCAACCTCTCTGGTAGTAGAGAGGTGTAATTCCATCGAACCATGATCCCTCGGGGCACCTGGAGTACGGCGGGAGGTTGTAATTCCCAAGAAAATTGCGAAGAAGCTTAGTCGTACCCAGCATCTTTGAAAAATGCATCAAAACAATCCAATACGGCCCACAGTCGACCAATCGTTGATGGCACTTCCAGCAGTTTTTGTCTCATGCCACGATTCAACAGCCCTGTACTCCTCGCCATACCACCGAGCAGAACCGTCGCGGCATAACTGAGTCTCCTTTGCCTCCTGTGTACCCGGTGAGACAAGTATTCTGGCGACGAACCTGGTGGTGGGTCCACGTCTATCGAATAATTGTTGTCGAGAGCATATTGTTGCAGACCAAAATCCTCTGGCCAATCCATACCAGGGGGCAAGAGTTTGATCAATTCCCTTGGAATCACATCGAATTCCAATCCTCGAACGTTGACATACTCATTAATTCGGATCCAAAGCTTTTTTTCGAGATCTGCGGGCGGCGGGTTGTTTGTTTTCCGTTCTCGAAGAAAACTGGAAAACTCGTTTGTAATACCGTGGTCTTCCAACTGCCATTCCAAGGATATTGAGTCGATTTCTTCCTCCGACTTTTCTTCATCAACGAATGGCAACAGTTTATCGGCGGGCGAAAACGATGCGAGTGGCATGAATTGTTCCAGATCGGCTCCGATCAGATCCTCGACGGAAATTTCTCCCTCGCCGGGAAGTTTGAACTCGCACTTGGATTCCAACAGAACCTCTTCCATAGCCCTCCTCCTTGTTTGGATTCGGCTTCCGCCGGTTTGTAAACCGCGTTCCATATCCTCCGTATCAGGCACGCAACAAACGTCGGCAATGGGATAGGTTTGTTGTTTCTCTGTGGTAACATTCGTTACCACAAAACGCTCAAGACCGTGGACCCAAAGAACCATTCGTCCATCGTTTACTCGACGGTAATCCTGAATACGAAGAAGGGTCCCAATGGCACATTCACCGCCATTTTCTATACTCTCTTTCCATGAATACAGACTCCCTACATCATCGAAATTTTCCCCGGCCAGATAGACTTGCCCCACAAACCACGGTTGGGGACCCCGAACGATGGTCTCGAACATGTGCGTATACCGCGAGTCTGCCACATATACCAACGTCCCACGTCCTGGGAGTTCGGTTTGACCAACTTTGCGGTAAATCGGGAGATTCTCGATGGTGTCGCCTTGAATGAGGGTGACGTCATCTGTAGAAGGAGACGAATAGAAAATATCTTGAACAGACCGTACCTGCTCCATGAGTCGCTTGCGTTCTTCCTCGCTTTCTTGTTGTTCGTCTCCGTCTAACCGATTGCTACATAATGGACTGGTATTGGGACTGGTACGATGCGGCTGACGATACTGATGCCGCTTTTGAATTGTTACGGAGAGTGTTGAGAATGCATCGACGTCAATGAAAAGACACGAGTGCGCCAAAAGAGCAACACAGTTTAGGCAAACGAACGGATTGATTGCGCCAAACATGAACATGTTCGAGGATGTGGTCAACTTGAGGATTCTTGCAGTTGAAGGCCAAACTTAGACATTCAAAAGTACAGTAACAAACTTGCTGGTGCGGGTCTGTCGCCATTGTGATGGTGCGTTCGAACATATTCAATGTTCAATGTTCAATGCACTCGTAGACTACAGTACAGTAGTGAAGTGGGCGCGAGGGCAGTACTGCACTGAAGTATGGCACGGTACGGTATGCAGAAATACACTGTACAGAGTCAGTCCTTGTCTCTACTACTTCGTACTCGGAGTACAGTGTATGCATAGTTAGTGATAGACATGGAATTACATTGAATCATGGTCGAAAATCGGTGTCCTGCCTAGCTAGTAGGGCGGGAGGAACAGTCCTATACGTTCGATCCAGCCAGCGCTTCTGGGTCTTCCACTCGCTTATAACGAATCCCTTTGCACGTTGACAAGAAGCCACCGAGCAGAAAGTTGCTATATGGTATGCCAAGGTCTGCTTGCATCGCTATGAAGTCAATCGATGCCGCTCTCTGATAACTACATTGTTGAACTGCCTGTATCTTAATCATGGTTTGGTGGATAATACCTTGCAAGTCCTGCTGGTAGTAGACTACTGAAATGTACTTTTTAAGCTCTCAGATCCGATTTATAAATGGATGTCTGCAGGCACCCAACGGACACTACAGACGGAGTGGCGAACCCGAACCGTGCCGCGAGGGCCTTTCAAAGCGTGCGATTGGCGCGTTGAAAGTGAAAAATCGTTGCTCGTGATTTCGTTCAAACAAAAAATCCTGATGTGCGTTGTCGACATTGGGTGTCAAGAAAGAGTTTCAGTTTCAGTTTCAGTTTCAGGTAGTCTATCCATTGCTTTGCAGTATCAGCTTGCATCTCCGTCCCTGAACTGCACAGGTATCCATACCTGGTATAATCTTTGAACGTACAACGAACACATAAACGTAAACGTACACGTACTGTAGCTTGATCGAAACAATGCCGAAAGCGAAGAAAGATAAGAAGACAAACCCACCTCGAAAGGTAAGTGTGTATCATTGCTTGTACACGTACACGTACTATATGCATAACTCTACGTTGTAGTCTACTTGAACTAGTTATGCTATGCATGAAGTATTGGAACTATTCATCACGATGATCTGCATCTAAGACTAACAAATTGCAATACAATCTCACTGCTCCCTGATACAATGATCAACTGATAAACTGATACACAGGCACCGAAACCAACTTACAAGTGGTGCCATGAGACTGGAGAGAAGATTCTGATCACCACTGTCACGCTACCCGAGATCAAACGCGCCGAGAAGACTGGCGATGTCCCAAACGCCAAGAAGAAGCAGTTGGTTCGCATTCCCTCAAAGCAAACACGAGAAAACTGTTACGCGGAAGCAGCAAAGGCTATTGAAGCATGGGAAAACCAAGTCTTACCTACGTTCGGAGGGCGTCCGTGGGTTGTAACTTGTCGTATTACGGAACCCAACAATCGCTTGAAACCACCACTTTTTCGATGGTTTAGGGGGGCGCTCGAACTCGCCGTGTTGCCACACTTGTTGGAGAAGGTGCCGGATCCGACGATTCTGCAAAAAGGGCTTGCCAAGGTCATGGAAGAACAAGACGAAGTGTTTTACAGTTCAAGCACAGATCTTTGCGAACGTGCGCCTTCGCAACTCTCTCGGCTGGCATGGAATGATACCGAGTACCAAATTCCCACCATTTCACTCAAGTGGATGAGTCCGAATCATAAATCATTCACTTCGCGAAAGTCAGCGGAAGAGTGTGCCAAAGAACTCGTAGAGCAACAAGCCTTGATTGACAAGATCTGCTTTGGTCATGGTGCACGGGGGCAAGCGTTGCGTCCGAAGAAACCAAGCAAGACGGATGCCCTCAAAGCAGGCAAGTTACGCTTTTTACGAGATGGCCTTTGGGTCGTGGGGCAAGAGGAATCGTGGCAAGCAGCGCGGGCGATTCAACTGGAGAAGCTGATGCGCGAGCAGCAACAGGAAGAAAAGAAGAAACCACCGAAGCCACCTCGAAGTACCCCAAAGCGGCCTATCGAGCTGTTTCTTAGGACCCAGCGTGTGGAGTATCGACAAGTCATGTTGGAAAAACTACGCGAGATCGAAGACGAGCCACATTTTCCACTTGGCGACGCAGATCGTGAGTTGCGCGAAATTTGGAAGAAGATGATCAAGGAAGAAAAGGATTTATGGAGGGACCTGATGGAGGGGAAGGTTGTAAAATGGCCTGATCGTCCTGGCACAGCGCAGTCAAGAAACGGTCACGCTGCCTCTAGTCTATGCTCGAATGGAGACTCCAATGGCAATGGGGACTGTTTGCTTACCGGGGAAGTCTCACTTTCGAACGCAAAGCCATTAGGAACTGCCTCCGTGACTCCTTCTGCCTCTGACGGTGATGAGGTCACTAGCACTGGAACAGATTGCGGAAAGCGGATCACTGGACGTGATGTTTACGTTCGAGAGAATCGCGAGCACTTGCAACAACAGCGCCTTGATGCCATAGCCCAGCAGTTGGCGTCGAGTTCTGAATCCACAGCACGCGCAGCAGATTGCTACTCTCTCGCTCAAGCAGACGAGGACCTCAAGAAAATGTGGGTGCATTTGGATCCCGATAGCAGACAGAAGTGGGAAGACAAAGCGAGCGTTGCGGTCGTTTCGCCTCGAGATTCGGAAGGAGAAGCAGACGAATTGATAGTGAATGAGCAAGAGACCGTTCGTCACGATGTAGTGAAAGAAGAAGACAGCCAACAACCTGAACAAACTTCTCGTCTTCAAGTGGATGACGAACGGATTATATCTACTCAAGGCGAGCAGGGAAGGAAAGAAAATGAAGCAACTACTGATAGTGCTGGCGACAATTCAATTCGGCGAAGCAAAAGACCAAGAAAAATGAAGCATTTTGACTTGCCAGGGGAACCCGAGCCGAAGAAGGCGAAGAAGCCTCACGTTCCAAACGTCTGGGCTTTCCCAGTTCAACCGAGAAAGCAGCCTAACGCCTCAAAGAATCCAATCACGACCACGTGTAAAGTGGATACAAATGAGAATACCAAAACGCTCGGCGCAGGAGGGATGCTCGAAACTGAACCAGTCAAAACGAACGAAACGAAGGAAGACGGTATCTCAAAAAAGTTGACTCCAAAACGCAGACGGTTGTCAGATTGCCCATTGAAGGAAATATCTCAATCCGCTCATTGGAGGCTTACACAATCGCAGATAGATCTTTGTTACGATTCCGCGACCGAACATTTTGATAAGGTTATGTACACAGTAAAAGCAAGAGCTCTATTCAATGAGCTCGCTGATGGATTTGATCTCCTGCGCGAACGTGGAAGGGGACGTTACGACATGGAGCTGCCCGCGTTTGACGATCCCAAGTTCAGCTTCTTGACGGACTTGGGGCATACTCCATGGATCAATGTTGTCAAACAAATTCTAGGGGACGAAGTTGTTCTCATCCACAAAGGGGTGTTTCTATCCAATCCAGGTGCTTCAGCCCAGAATTACCATCAAGATGGCCCGCATCTTACGCAGCAGTCTCAGCGTCCTTGTCACGCGATTAATGTATTCGTCCCGTTGGTTGACCTGACGCTTCGAAACGGCCCCACGGAGTTTGTTGCCGGCTCTCATATTCTTGGCTATGACGACTACGACAGAGAAAAAGTTGTGACCCCAGAGGTTACTGCTGGCACGCCGATTATTTTTGACTACAGGCTTGGACATCGAGGCCTTGCTAATACGAGTGAGGTTTGCCGCCCGATTCTCTACTGCACTTATGCAGCAGTTGCAAAGGGTAAGGAATTTCGCGACTCTGTCAACTTCTCTCGCAAACGGTATCATAGATTAGGAGAATTGGTTGAGCAGCCGCTCTCACGGGACGAACGAGCAAGAATGAGGAAGACGGCTAGGCGGGACCGGGAAAATGCGAAGGAAAGGGAGGCTCTGGAGGCGGCGCTTGCAGAGTCGGAGAAAGCAGCTCCTCCCTTGTCGGGCTTGTCTGCTACTCAGCCAGAAGAGGCGGCTCCAGAGCACAAGAAAGCAGCCCCTCCTTTGCCAGGGTTGCCGGCTTCTCAGCCAGAAGTGACCCCTGCAGAGCACAAGAAAACAGCTCATCATTTGTCTGGCTTGCATATTGCTTAGCCAGAACGTCACGGCTAATGAGAAGAGTTGGGTGGGGATGTGTAACAGCGTCAGGCGTGGGTTTGGAATCCATCACTCTCGCAACTGATGCCGGGACACGGTATAATGATTGTTTTTGCCCGCCCTATGTCCCAATACATGTAGGAAGGAAGCAGTTGGTAACGTGGCAAAATCCTCTATAAATCAGCATTTCTAGTCTTGTTGCCTCTTCGTTTCATTCTCCCAAATAGGGATTTCTTCTTTTTCCCCTCCAGTTCATCTTGCATGCTCCTCATTTCCTCTTCGAGCCTTGTGTCAACCCTGAGAACAGTCTTCCTTCTCCCCCCTAATGTTGAGTACGATTCGCTGTACGAATCTGAATCTGCACCAACGGGAAACTCAATTGTCTTGATTGGAACATCATATTCCTGTTCATATTCTTTTGGGCGTCGCTTGCTCCGCTTCCCGGCGGCTTGTCTGTTGCCAGTGTTGTTCTGACCACCAGAGTACTTGTTTTTGTCCAGGAGCAAATCACCAGCATCGAGCTCCTCGTTTGCGATATCAACGTCGGTCACGTCACGCTTTGGACTTTCGGCTTTTATTGCCTCGTCAAGGAAGCCATAGGTCTCCTGACAACCGACGTTGTCTATGCGATGAATTCCACACATGATGCAGCTTGCAACTCCACCACAATAGTTATCACGAAGGCATGTAACGACGACGGGCTCATTCTTGGCTTCTATCTGCATCAGGTACTCATGTTCGAGGCCGCCTGGTCCCGCCACGATCTCTCCATTCACGGAACGATCCTCGAACACTGTGTCTCTTTCTTTTGCGTTCTCTGGGTTCCCGGCTGCCAGTTGTGCCTTCACAATCTCTTGTACTGAGAATTGGTTGTTCTTTGCGGTTTGGTCACTTCCTTCTTCTTCTTCTTGTGGATCTGCTTCTCCCCTCTTGACACCGGGGCACCATGTATCGCAATAGACAGGTTCTTGGTCAGGCACCTCGTTTGGATTGTCAAGCTTGATTTCTCCCACTGTAAGAGGTTTGGTGGCTGCAGATTCAGCCTTGTCGTCGTTGAGCCCCATCAAACTGGAGACGAAGCCGAAGATCCCAGAGTCTTCCGCTGGTGCAGGTGCTTTGCATCCTGCTGGATCAAGATGCGATTTGCATGCTGCTGGACCAAGATGCCTCTCTTCTTGTTCAGGTTCAGCAGCAGCTGCGATGGAAGCGGCCACTGCATCATCGCCAAAGGTGGCAGTCCTGAGAATACCCTGGGGAGTACTTCGGGGGGACCCCTGTGGAGATCCCTTGGGAGATCCCTTGGGAGACGTTCTCCCCATTAGTACAGGATCGTCTTCAATTGAATTGGTCTCGCTCAGACCATCCTCGTCGTTGTCCTCCTCATCATCATCACCCTCGTGGACGTCTGCAAATGACTTTGTCGGCATGAATTCCAATTCGTCAGGATACTCTTCCGGGCGTCCATTAGCGCCTTCCGACTCGTGGTCAGTGCTTGATGAACGCCCATTGGCACGACGCTGACGGCCTGCAACTGCTGACTTGTCCTGCGAGACACTTGAGGGTCCATTAGCGCCTTCCGACTCGTGGTCAGTGCTTGATGAACGCCCATTGGCACGGCGCTGACGACCTGCAACTGTCGACTTGTCCTGCGAGACACTTGAGGGTCGAGTTTTTGGAGACTTTGTGCCCTTTCCTTGGCCAATGCGAAAGAGAGAGCCGAAGCTTCGCGGCGACCCTGGATCGTTTTCTGTGAGAGGCTTGTCTTGTTTTGCAGCTTTTCCTGAAGAAAGTGGTCGCATAAATCTGGGGGACTTCCCCTTCTTCCTCTTCTCATTCAACTTGACGACTTGTTTAACTACCTCAGCTCGCTCCAATGTTGAGGCACCTTTGGAGCTCGTTGGAGAGGATGGCAGCACCGGTTTTCGGCGGGGCCGTGGAATCTCTGTCGCTTCACGGGTCTCCTCCGCGTCTTGATTTTCATCTTGGTTATTGTTGGGAGCCAACATTGTTTCAGGCACCTCCTCCATTTCAAAGGACTCAGATGGCACCTCGACAGTAAGGGATGGCTTCTTTTTGTGTTGTGCAGATTCGGCCTTCTTTTGGGCAATGGCTGCAGTCATCGCGGCCGCAGTGGCCGCAGCCGCCGCAGCAGTTGCAGCGGCTGCAGCCTCAGCTTCGATCTTCTTTCTACGCCTCGCCTCGGCAGCCTCAGCTTCAAAATTCTTTCTTTGCCCCTCCGCCTCGGCTGCAATCTTCTTTCTATCACGCCCATCCATCTCGTCTGCCAAGATGCTTGAGAGCGACGAACCACCGCTGTACTCTTCAGCGGTAAGTGGTTCCTCATCATCTTCTTCATCCTCTTCGTCTGCCATCGAATTCATTCGCCTAGCATTCAGACGACCAGGAGCATCTCGAAAATCTGTGAGGGAACCATCGTCGGCCTCATCGTAGTATTCTCCGTCGTCCCAATCGATGTCTTGTCTATCGAATGAAAGCGGATCAACACGCTGCCTGATTTTCTCTACATCGTTTCTGTCTTCTTCGTCCTCGTAGGAGAAAGATCTCCACATAGCATCAACACTGTCACTATCTGCCAGCATGACTCGTCTTGCAATGTGGCCGTATCGGTCATTTGTTGCGTCGTCCATCGCGACATCGTCCATGGCTTCCATTGTCAAGTCATAACGCGATGGAGTTCTCTCAAGTTCGGCATCGGAATCATCAGAATGATAGTCATGAGCTGTTGGAACTCGCTGCAGTGGATAGGGATCATCATCGTCGGCACTTATTCCCGTGCTGCTTGATGTCGGCTGAGGACTTAATTGTTGCACAGGGCTCTGTCTTGGTGCGCTCGTTCTCGGTGATTTGGCAGGCTTCTTCTTCCTAGTCTCTCTGGATCCACCCCGGGGGGAGGAGAGCGGTGACTTGCTGAACAATCGCATCTTTGTAGATCATCCGTCAAAATGAGGAAAGAGCACCGAAGACTTGGGGCCCAAAAAGTGAGGTGCGTTAAGCCAGGGTATGCTTTATTCGTACATTTATATGGTATAAAATCGCTTTCCATCTTATATTATATTACTTCATTACGAATAAATATATACTTTATTAGCGAGGTCAACTCTGTATAGATCTATTACCTTTACTTAGGCGGCAAATCCCGATAAATCTCTGTATCTGGCGACAGGAGCTCTTTCACTACATAGAGGAATAACGCTTCTACTATGCTCTGCGAGTTGACCAACTTTGCCATCCCTGCGATAGTGCGGACAGTAAAACGTCACACCAAAGGGTCGTTTGTGGTGTGCGACACGCGCGACCATGAGGTAGCCATAATCGGACCAAGGACGTACATGTTCAAGCATAATCTCCTGCTGTACATGTACTCCATGATACTAGGAGTAGCTTACACTTCGAGTGGCACGAACCAGTTGGTTGACTGATGAAGCAAACTCTGTGCTTGTCTGTGCATCGCTATCAGCGGCAGCTGAACCCATCTTCACTATTAACTCTGAGAAGGACGCAGCGAAGGAGAGCCCTAAGCATGCGCAGTTCCTCTTCCTTTTTACGAAGATTCGCTGCCTTGCGAACACCGCGACAACAACCTCAACCTCAACCACAGTTACAAGTACATGCAATTTCACGGGGCTTCGGCACTCAAGCCAGCATTTCAGAACAAACCGCACAAGATATTTTTCGCCAGGCGAATACCATCGTTCATTCGGAATATATGAAGAAGGAGGAGGCGGAAGTTGATGCAGAGTCGCTATTAGAGAGTACTTCTACATGTACTCCGGAGGTTCTCAGTAGGCATATCTACGACGGAGAACAAGCTCAAAGCCCCGAAACGAAGCTCTTGCACAGAGCGTTTCTTCACTTAACAGCCAAAAGCCTCTCTCATTCCTCTCCCATAGCGATTCAATTGGCACAGCGAGCACATTCATTCGGCCTCTGCTTCCACCTCCCCCTTTATAAACAGATAATTGTGAATGCAGCGACTCACTCCCGGACCCCGTCTCACCTGATCCTTGAAATGGCTGCACATGCATGTCAATCTCTCCATGTGGCTCTGGAATCGTCCTTTTTTACTGCCGCATTGAGAATATTGGTACAAAGAAACTTGTTGAGAGATGCGCTCAAAGTCTTGACAGAGATGAAGGAACGACACGACATACGTGATCTACCAAACGAATTCAGTCTCTCCCTGTTGTCCACACTGAGAGACAATTTGTACGAGTGCAATGAAGTCGATGCTGCAGATCTCTTCGTTGCCTTAATTTCCTTGCTCGATGGTCCGGACCCGGTGAACGTTGACAAGAGTTTGATGGAACAGATCTCGGATGTTTTGGACCAGTACGAAGGCGACAATAACGATGATGACGGCTTTGGAGATGGTGATAACATGGTGGACAGCTTAATGGAGATGATTGATCAGGGGGGGATCGACCTGCAGTCCATTGTCTCGGATATGCAACAAGGAGAGGACGATGACGGCCAAACGGCCTCCTTTGCTTTTGCTGTGAAGCCCCAGGGATATCATCCAGAATTTATCAAGGATGCAATTTATTTGAGGGATGCCGCCAGCTGGAAGTTGCCAGATATTACGGAACAAATGGTGCAACTCAATAATGGTGCCGAACTGTTATACAGTCAAACATACGAAGAGGAGGTGCTGGAGGAAATGATGAAAGAAGAGTGAGACTGGTCCTAATGTACATGTATAGTACTTGAAGTAGATACACTACTGTATGAGCACTCCCCATTGTGCGGGTCTCGTCTATCTGTCTGTCTTTCGTAGTCTACTCTAAACTAGACTTCTCAGATTCGAGGAAACGTACGAAGTACAGGCAAAGTGTGATGGATACTCTTGGAAAACTCAGTCAGCACAACACGTCTGAAGTTTGAAAAATCTTCGAACATCTCATCTCATCTCTCATCTCATCCCTCTGTCTCTCGTCTCAACCAAAGCCTCGCCTCATTAAAACAGAGAACAAGTGTTTTGTTCTAGAATAAAGCAGAAAGAAACGATTTAACACAACACAATGTCATCCAACGGAGGCGAACAACAATGGGCCTGGTTGGGACTCCTGAAGTGGTCTCTTTCGTATACCGATGGCACAAAACCATCCGACATGTCTGCGATGTCAGAAGAAGACAAGAAGTTTCTGGAAGAAGTCATGCGGGACGGGATTCTTGACGAGAATGAACGTATGAAGGTTATCTTGGAGACAATGGCGACTGCTATGGAGGCATTTCAGAATGGCTCCAGCGAGTTGAACACAAACACAGACGAACTTGAGGATTTGCTTTTGGAGTTGAGGGATATTGTCGAGCAGATTGACTATGCACGAGCGTTCTGCTCTCTCAAGGGACTACCCTTCCTATTGGGATGTATCCAACAACGAGAATCTGTTCCTGAGTCAATAAGAATTGCCTGTTTGGGTATCCTCGCGACACTGTGTCAGAATAATCCACCGGTGCAGTTGCAACTCCTTGAGTTGGGATCCATCAAGATTCTGTCGGATCTATTTTTTGTCGATCAACCGAAGGCTAAAGCCAAGATTGTTCAAGCTATGTCGGCCAACGTAAGGAATCACGAGGTGGCGGAACAAATCTTCTGTCAGACTGAACAAGCGACAGAGATTTTTGCTCAGGGTCTTATGGCAACGGAGTCGCCACAACTTCAACAGAAAACACTGTTCTTCTTAAGAGCTCTTGTTACTGCCGACTCTGCGGACCGAACACGGGTCCGTCAGTTCCAGAGCAGTATTGGATACATTGCGGACACATTCTTGCAAGAAACGAATGGTTTCGAGGTGAGGGAATTATCCTTGCAGCTTCTCAACTCAATTTTGGAACAAAAGAAGAGCGTGAATGCCATTCTGGCCCATAAAAATGCAGTGGCTGCCTTGGGAGTTCAACGTGTGTCAGCTATGCGAGCCCTATCTGGAGAGGAGCGAGAGTATGCAGCAGTTGAATTGGAAGAATGGGAGAAACTGTTGCAGCAGCTGGCACGAGCGGAGGCGGATCAAGAGGAACGTCCACTCATGATTGCTGAAGGAGAAGCTGTTCCAACAGCACTTCCTCAGTAGATCTACTCCACAGAGTCAACTGCAACTAGCAGGGCTAAGAGGTCTTGCAAGAAGGATTATAATTTACGAAGCAAAGGCTGGTAACAATGTGCTACACTACTAATATAATCATATTATCTCTATCTTCTTTCCCTAGAACAACTCTACATCGCTTGCGGCGCGAGCAACCGGCGCTTATTCCCACGCGTTCTCTTGCAACTCGGGTGCTAGATGCTTCTTCGATTGCGCAGCCTGTTCCAACGCGTCCTGAGCATCAATCAAGGCTTGATCGACCCATCTTCGACGAGCAGCGTTTCCTGTCGAGGGTCTAAGTGGAGGCAAACCCCTTCTGGCAAACTTGTAGACGCCTTCTGGATAAACTCGCAAGCAATTCAAAACTTGAATATGTATCGTTTCAAAGTGCCAAGGCTTGACTTGCAAGGCGCGCTCGGCCCATTGCATGCTCTCCAGTGAGTTGCCTTTGAAATACAGAATTGCAGCAAGTCGACTCGCAGGTTCTGGCCAGTCAAGACCATAGTCATCTATCATACCTCGCAACGCTTCCTCTTCCTCTACTAGGCCTTCGCTGCACCACTCTTCCATCTCGACAAGTTGCTGCGCCGACTCGGCATCCCGCTCGACCATCCAAAGGTTCATGAGTTCATCAACGGCATCGTCAGAGTCTCGAAGACTCTCCAAGAGCTGCATTTCCACCTGCCGGCGTCGTTGCGACGACGACGTGAGAGGAGGGGGAGTGTACGGCTGAATATAAGGCTCGACTAGATGTTCGAAGCGTTCCCGTGCGCTATCCAGGCCGTCCAAATCACCATCCTTGATAGTTGACAGGAGGGAGGGAGTGCCTCCTCTGAGTCCGCTTAGCTGAGGAGCGAAGCAGTTGCCAAGAGGAGCAACCAGCAAGACTAGGGCTAGAATCGAAACAACGCAACTCATGGTTAATCACTGAGGATGATATCTTCAATCCAAACGATTTGGAGCTTATCTTATGAGCTCAGTACGAAATGTGGGCGAAGAAATTGCAAAGAACAATAATTTCTACCAGTTTGTGATTATAGCTGTCGTCGTGCGTGAGAAAGTGACGCGGAGGAACAAATTTCATGTCCTTTTTCACATCTGGCTGGCATTTTCCACCTGTTGAAGACCTACGGCGTTCTCAAGTTTCTGATCACTATCTGCACTATGGTTTTTTCACACCAGGTACACCGCGCATCTTTCCACGAGGGTTCGCAAACGGCGCGTGACCGTTATTATTGGGATGTGCTTCTTTGTTTTTCTTCTTTGGGGTGGAAAGGCAAAACTGCACCGCACTACAAATAGTAGCTACGATAAGGTAGATGAACCGGAATTTGTCGCGCGTGTCGCAGGTGTGGGTTATGGTAGATTGTTGAGGTATTGTAGAACCGTCTAGCCAAGCGACATCCTTTGCGCTGGTGCGGAGCTTCCGCGTCTGTCAACATAACTGGTCAGGAAACCTTTTCTTACAGACTGAAAATGTAATAAGAATCCAAGCGTTTCCATAGACCTCTCCTGCCACTCCAAACCGTGGGTTAGGCGGGCTACACTCATGGATGGGTGTACAGATGTATTGAATTGTTGTTGGTTGGAGATGACGGACACCATGCGCTAGTAGGCCTATTGATTTCGCTCGGCTTTGTCGATTACATCGAGTGCGGACATAGGACACACGATATTCCCTTTTCCATGAACTCCATGTTAAATAATGTAGGCAAAGGGCTTTATAAACAACACTGAGGAACAAGTCTAACTATGCATACGAAGCTCATGGCTGATGCTTTTGGCTTTTAGGGCTGACAGATTTGGATCAGAAGGGTTCAGGATAATCCATTTTCTAAACACGACACTAGCCAGTAGACTGTACAAGTCCAGCCATCAAAATAAGAAGCAAAAAACTGTTTTCACTTTCAACTTTGTTGAGCATATGAAAAGACAAGGGCAAAGGCAAGGGCACCTTGGGATATCTTTCGATTATGACAACTCATTTGGTCGTTCCTGGTCAAGTCATTGCCGAAGGCGAAGACTTTCTCCGCGGGCATGGCACCTACGTTGAGAAAATGGAGAACACAGAGCGATTGGTCGCATCAGTTGCTGGCCATGTGGAACGAGTGAACAAGTTGGTTAGTGTCATTCCAGTGGCTGCCTCGCTCTATCACGGTAATGTTGGGGATTTAGTCGTGGGTCGTGTAGTGGCTGTGCAAGCGACTCGATGGAAAGTAACGCTAGGGGACTCTCACCGAGCGGCTGCGTTACCCCTCTCTGGGGTGCATTTGCCAGGTGGCGTCCAGCGCGTCAGGACCTTGCAAGATTCTCGGGAGATGCGACTCTTGTTTCAAGAAGGTGATTTAGTGAGTGCGGAAGTCCACAACGTGCATTCTGATGGGACATTAGTTCTGCACACTCGAAGTTTGAGGTATGGCAAGCTGGAGAATGGGTGTGTGGTATCTGTACCACCATCATTGATCGCTCGGCGTAAGAACCACTTTTGGGACCACGACAACATGACTCTCTTGCTTGGAACCAATGGGTGTATTTGGATTCAACGGGCGCTCCCCCAAGAGGAAGATGCACAACTCGCAGAGCACCAAGAACAATTGAAACAACAACATGCCACAACACCAGTGCTTGTCGACGAGCGTCTGAAAATTGCGCGAATTCGCAATGCGATTGAGTGCCTATCAAGAATACACATGATGATAACCCCGGAGCATATTGAACATGTGTACAATTCCTCAAAAGGGCTTGGCGTTGCAGATATGCTCCAACCTGACAATGTTATTCTGTTGACTCGAGATTTGCGAAGTGGGAAATAGTGGTGTATCTGTTCCGTACCAACAATTGTCTATTCCAGTAATTAATTTTTTCTGGATTAAGTTCTTGATCTTTAGTCCGTCGCTCAACTCTCAACCGTGTCGACGCCTCGCAAGGCATCAATGAATCCATGCAGAAATACCGTAGCATAAAGGGAAAAGGAGCACAGAAACATCCAGCCAAAAATGTGAAAGAAAATTCTCTCATGTTGTTCCAACATATAAAGACCAGTCCATACGTTGTAACGGTACATGGCTCGACTCCAGAAGCCATCATCGTCGCAACAAAGTTCATCCGTGTTGGTATTGGATAAGGGTTTTTTCGGAGATGACATTTTTGCTGCGCACTGTTTGCTTTTTTGTTTGTCACTGATTCTCTAGATTTGGATTTGAGATTAATGCGTTGAGTTTCGGATGCGGCTCTGACAGATAAGGCACGGTTCTTCTGGTGAGGGGTACTGATTGCTTGGGTATCGATGTGCTGTGCTGTGATGTGAGCTGTGAGCTGTGAGCGAGTGAGTCGTTCATGCTGTTTTCATGTTGTTCAGCATTGGCCCGACCGTACCAGTACCAGTACTGCGGGAACGTGTCTTTCGCACCAAGTCTAGCTTTGCAAATCCGACGGCTATCTGTAGGTTCGTAGGCCCTAAACTCTAAAGCCAGAGGTTATAATCTAAATCTATGCTCTTCAGTTCCCAGGTATTAGAGTACACGTTCACGTATACGTACAGCTGGAAATTGAAAATCGGATAACACGGTAGCCGACATCCTCATCGTAATCCATTTCTTCTCTCTCATGAATCCCTGCGCCTCTATTCCGGCAGCTTGAGCGAGTGTCCTTTTTCCAACGAGATGAAGTCATTTCGTTGTGTTTCGTTGACCAAATCAACTGGTCTCTTTCCACCCTTATCACGTATGTTGATGCTGGATGGGCAACTTGACACTAAAAGTTGAAGCAAAGGAGGATTAGCCCTTTCCTGCTCAACGAGGTAGTGAAGTGGTGTTTTCCCATCTACATCTTGCACTTTGGCTGCTTCCGGACATTGCGTTATCATGAGTTCCGCCGCACCTTTTGTCAAATCGGCGTGTTTGCAGGCAAGGTGCAACGGAGTCTGGCCCTTGTAGTCCGAGAAAGTGATAGCGTTAGGATTGGCTCGGAGAAGAGCATGAATGGCTTGCATGCGCAAAGCTGCAATGTCTTCGAGCACTGATGCTTCTAGTTGCTCTTGGGCATCTTCAGGCACCCTTACTATCCGATGCAAAGCAGTATCATTGGGGGGATATAAGTGCACAAACTTAGCCTCAAGAGGATGGGTTTGCGCACGTTTGGGGATTTTGTCCCACGAGCCGTTCACAACGTATTTGAAGAGTTTCGGAACCTGGATCCTTGTGTACCAGGTGTATTTGGTATGTTGAAAAATGCACTCTGATTTGGGATTCTTCTCGACTTGCGTCTGAGCAATCGATTGGTCGCGACTTGTTTCGGAAGCCATTGTTGACGAAGAAGTGCAATGTTGCGTCACTTAATGGTGGGGAAAGGCGGGGTCGGTCTTGCTAATGAGTCGAGCTGTTGATCAAAGCGGTCTTGCTGCTCGAGTGTTGATAAAATTATGTTCTTGATCAAATCGATAGATAATTTGGGAGTTTTAGTCGTGTCTCAACTATCCAAGCGGGCAGAGACTGTACTGTACCTGGTACAGTACAGTAGTTAGTCGAAGCAGTCGATAATGCGAATGAGCAAATTTATTACATGAAACAGTGCATCATCACCAGCAAAGCAAGAGAGAAACCATGGCAAGCATACATTCAACTGAAAGTGTGAAAGTTGCGATTGTAGGGTGTGGTCAAATCGTGACGCATCACGTCACTGCCCTTGCGGCCGTGGGAGCGGTCCAGGTTCATGCCCTCTGCGACCCCTCTTCCACCCGACGAACGATCATTCGAGATTTGTGTGCTGAAAAAACGGGCCTCATTTCTGCATCGGCGGAGTCTCCGCTTGAATTCGATTCATTGGATGAGCTCATAGCCAATGCTGCTGCTCTAGATGAAATATCAGTCATTTTCATTGCTGTGCCTCACGACTTGCACGTCAAGATCGCCTCCCAGGCACTGACTACTGGGAAGCACGTTGTGCTAGAGAAACCACTAGCGCCCACGATAGATCAGTGCAAGCAGCTTCAACAGGTCGCAGCGACCGCCAGTGGTTTGCTCATTGTTGCGGAACAATCACCATATTGGCAGGAGATTCAGTTGGCGAAGAAACTATTGCAAGAAGGTCAAATTGGCACGCTGGTTACGGCTGCTTCCTATTTTTACGAAAGTATGCGCGATAATGTAACATCTGGTTTCACTGATGATGGTGGGCTGGGTTGGAGAGCATCCTTAGAAAGGTGCGGCGGAGGTATTGTCATAGATGGGGGCTTGCATTGGATCCGCCCGTTGCGAGAAATATGCGGTGATGTGCTAAAAGTTGTAGGTGTGACACAGAACGCGGATAAGGGGCTCATGTTGGAAGGAGAGACTCTTGCACATGCGTTGTTTCAAATGTCCGGTGGATTGATCGCCACATACAGTGCGAACAATTTGAAGACTGCACCTATGGCGCATGATACTTGCCCGATGTTTAGATTTACGGGCACGAAAGGCGAACTCGTAGTTGCCGGTACTGGCTTGTTTTCCGATGGCGGCGGAGGCCTAAGATTGTACAACGACGAGAGTCCGGAAGGGAAAGATTTGTTTCCGAAAGATCGACAAGGCGGTTTCTTCTTGGGGTTCGAGGGGTTGTGGCGAAGCGTGCTGGTAACGATTTCAAACAATGATAGGCAGGCAGCACGCAAGAGTGTGAGGGATGCTGCTGCCGATGTTGGTGTGGCGCTTGCGTTGTATCAGTCTTCGGCAACCGGGCAATGGATCGATTGTGAATTGTGTGATGAATAGACAAATTGGTCGAGCACGGTCAGTACCCCCCAGCCAGAGAAGCATTGCGATTGCGACACGTGGGGTACCTGTTTTCAGTTTCAGTGAATGTGTCATTTTTAGTCAAGCCTTGGTTCTCGTAGATAAGCCTCGCTCCTGACTAACATTCGTTGCTACCAATCTATCTTCTTGCATGGGGCTCATTGGCCAGTAGCACTGTACCCGTCGGCTTACAGTACTGTATCTTCTGTACCGGTGGGTGGGATTGTGACACCCCATCAATACGATGCTATTAGCACGATCTTGATATCATAGACTATTCAAACCTGTTTGCGTGAAAGCAATCAACAATATTGCACGCACAATGAGGGGCAAACAACGTCGCATAGAGGCTGCGGGAGCCCGTCGAGCAGCTGCGAAGGAGAAAAAGCAAAAAAAGGGCAATCGAGCCCAGTTCAAGGGACAAGTAGTCAGTTTTATCTCCCATCTTGACAAGCACAGCGTAACACAAGGGACTTTGCATGTCTGGACAGACGCATTACCCTCTGATTCGCCCCCAATTTTGGATCTCTATCCAAATCGCGATACAGAGGATTCGAAACAAAAGCGGGCGTCGAGGTCGGCTTCTGTTGATCAAGATGCTAATGGTTTTGGTTCATCAAAAGGACGTAAGTCTGGGAAAAAGAAAGGCCACCCCCGAAGCCGAGATTCGGATGCTGCTGATCTTGACGCTGATGAGGAGAATGATCACGCTATCGTGTGTCTTCTCTGTCGTAACCACTTCTTTAAGGGTCGCTGTAATAATAATAACTTGAAGCAGGGGGGCAAGAAGAGTCTTCAGATGTGTCGCCACATACATTATCCCAAGAGCCAGAAGACGCTTTTTGACGTTCTCGGAAAGGCCCAACGCGATCTCCTTGCTGCTACGGAGACGGCCATGATAGGTACGGCACACGACGACACGGAAGATTCCGGAGGAGTCGAGATGGTATACTACTTCTCAATCGGACTGGGGGAGGCCGTCTCAAAGCTAGCCGAAGACACGTCTGCTGCCGCTGGCTTGGGTGCGTTGTTGTCACAGGCGATGTCTGATAAATCCTGCCCCAGTGTCAGCCTCGTCTATGCATCATTCAATCAAACTTTGTTGTTTGACAGATGCCAAGCAGGCATGCTGAATACTGATTTGACTGATCTATTCGGTGGGGCCAGACGCTTACGGGCACCATCTGTTGCTGGTGAGGATGTCGGTGCTTCACATGCTGACTCTGTAGCTGCCGAAACCATCCCAGCTTCGATGCTTGAGTACATTCTAACGTTCTTACCAGACGTAAGCGTTTCGTCTATGATACGAGTCTGCTCCTCGTGGCGGTCTGAGATTGGCACTACGTCTCCGAGTCTTTGGCGGCATTTGCTCGCAAGGCGAACGTGGCCACAACCTTCGCTTCTATGCTCTGGAAGCGATATGAAAGAAGCTCACAATGCTTTTAAAATGCACTATCAAGTAGTGCGAGACGTCCGTGCCATCAAGGAGGCACTTGTGGCTCTCACGAATCCCAGGAAGGGAACGCAATACGAAATGGTGTACCAGGACTTTTCCACAAGACGAAACGCACCAACTCCTCCGAATACTTGCGTCGCGATCGAGATTTGGTCGACTAGCGAAGTCGTTGCTTCGTATGCACACGACTGTACGATTCGACTTTTCAAGACGGTCCAAAGAGGTCCGGATGGCGGAAAAGCATGCAGAGAACTTGTTAGCGTTTGTGTCGATCCGTATCGTAAAACTAAGAGACAGAACGCACGGTTGGTCGCCATGGGGCTGGACGGTAATGTAATCGGGTGCTTGCTGCATGTCCGCGAAACAGGTAGTGAAAAGGAACACTACGACCTGGCTGTGCTCTCCAGGGACGATTTTTTGATCGCTGCCGGGAGCGAGACAGATGTTGGTTTCTCGGAACTTGAAGAGGGTACACTAAGTTTCATGAATGTGGGCGAAGTTATCATTGACTATTTGTTGAGCGCCGATGAAGCGGATCACAGCCTGCTACCACTGAAAGACTTTCTTTCTCAAGGTGGAACATTGGAGTCAGTGGAAGTGCTGGCGTCCCACAGTATTGTGGCTTGTGGTAACGGCAATTTTTTGTTGGAGGTGACGGTGTCTATTCCTGATACAGAGAACGATGACGGCCAAGATATTACAATGACAATGCTGGATCGTAAATTTGTTGTGTTCTCAGCCACGCAGAGTGCCATAGTCTGGCTGGGCGATAGCAACCCCTCGGAGAGCACAGTGCCCCGCCACGCAGGTATGATTCTTTCGAGCAGTATAAGTGGCGAAGGCAGCCAAGGCTACTGTAGCTTGGTTGCTGCCACTTCATCGTCGCCAATTCTTGTTCTAGCGGAAATTGATTCTACGGGAAGTGTTCACGGTCTGCGCCGAGTTGAAGCAGCAGAGGTTCTACGTTCTGAGTTGCTTGCAGTTAGTGAGGAATGGCAGGTTGAAACAGAGCGGCGCCGCCCCGTTGTTCTCATCGGAGATGATGTTGTTGCTGTTGACATCCTCTTTAAGGATCGCGGTGATGACTCGAGAGACCACAAATCTGTAGTTTGCTTCTACCCAAGGTTTGGTGTCGATGACGAGATCAAGTATGAAAAGCTGGTTCTTGAACACGCTAATGTGCTTTACATGGAGCGCATTCGAGATGAACATGTCGCCCTTGTATGCGAAGAAGTGGAGACTCGACGAGGATCTGACGGGACAGAGAATATCATGTTCGATGATGCTGATCAATTGCATGATGAAGAACCAGTGGACAGAATTGTTTCATTGAACGTTGTTGTCATCCATGTTCCAACGAGAGAAGTTATCCACCGTGAACGCCTTCCAAACGATCAGAGTTTCCACGAGGCCCTTGGGGAGAGTACAGGTACTCCCATTGTCCTTACTTCAAGGGAGAACACTGTTTGTGTCGGAGCTTGGTGGAAGGGCGTTGTTATGACAGGGGCGGAGATTCGATCGGTAGGCGAATGCTATGGCAGAAGATCAAAAGAAGATGATGATACTCTTAGTAAGAGCAAGGGTAATGGAAAGAAAAAGAAGCAAGCCAGAACTCGCATTCATGGTGGAAAGCATTTCAAAGGGTCAGGAGGTCGACGATAAGATAGCAGTATGTAGACTAGTCCAGCCTACTGTATCTGCCTATTGTAGGAGACGGCGAAATTCATAATACTCGAATGTGTTGGAAGTAAAGAGTGAGTCGCGCGCTGCTGCGCGGCAGACCATCAACCAGAATCACATCTCGAATGATCCTCATCTTGTACAAGATACTCTGAATCGCCAACCTCTGTAGCAGCCTTGATGCGATTCTTCTTGTACCTGATCCTGACTTTGAGCGTCTCCAACGCTTGTCTCTGTTTCGCCATGTCCACGAGTACATGTACAGGATTGCGACTAGCTGGAAAACGAGTGTTGGTGACAGGTTCTGGGAGAGGCATAGGTCAAGCCATTGCCGTCCTGTGCTCCAACGAAGGCGCGACAGTCGCCATTACAAGTAGAAACGAGAAAGAACTGATGGAAACAAGAAACAAAATAGTTGAGAAAGACAAAGTGTCGCTGCATGTTGCCGATCTGACGCAAAAGATCCAAGCGAAGGCGCTGATTGACTCGGTTTCGGCCAAGTGGGGAGGGATCGATATCTTGATCAATAATGCAGGGATAAGTCAACCAAACAAAGGTGCTTTTGACGTGCTCGACTCAGATGATTTTTCCAATGTTCTGAACGTGAACGTTGTCTCGGTGCATCGTGTGTCATCTGCGGCAGTGGCGCACATGACAGAAGGTGGCAAGATTGTGAACATCTCTTCCAGGGCAGGCAAGATAGGTATTCCCAATATGTCACTGTATGTTGCTTCGAAATTTGCGCTGGAGGGCTTGACAGCAACAATGGCGGAAGAGCTGAAGGAAAGAAAAATTGCAGTGAACTCCCTCAGCCCTGGAATGGTTGACACAAAGTCCTTTCCTAAAGCAAAGGGTAGGGCGGGTGTGCGAAGCGCAGAATCTGTCAAAGATGGCCTCTTGACGATACTTGGAAGTGATGTTACGGGGCACTATCTGCATGTGGACGAATTGGACCTGGCTCGAGAAAAGGGACTAGAAGATGCCGTTGCTTTAAAGCCGATCAACGAACCGAAATTTAGTCCAGCGTAGTGAATGCTGGACTACACGTACGTAGTACCAGCCATACCTCTACATGTAACATGTAAAGTGCCTCTACTAGTAGGGTTAGTCATAGCGCACGAGTTGAAAGTACATGTTGAATGTACCCGCTACAAGTATGATAGCAAGGTGAGTAGATGAATATACTGGCACTAGCATGGTGGGGCCAGTACATGTAAATGCCCAAAGCCAAAATGCGAATCATCATCGACGACTCGAAATCTGAAATCGCTCGTGGTTGAACAACACAAACAAGCAAAGCGCATTGGCTAGACTTGACTACTTCAGTATCTTGGTAGCATTCATATCGGTAGACCTATCTGCTTCCATCTTTCTTGAATCTAAATCTAAATCTAAGCCCTCACGTGACGGGCGGGTGACGGAAACATGACAATGACAATGACAGGAGAAGAAACAAAATACGCAAAGAGAAGACGAAAGAATCGTCGAATGAGTTGGAGTCTCTTTTGTGCCATCTTCTGTGGAGGGTTCATGATGCTTTCTTTCTGCATATTATCCGATCACATATCGCAACAAAAGCATACACGTCGAGAGAGCGCTTTGAGACGAGCACGTGAGATACAAATGCAACGAGGAGAACGAGCAGCACGAGGAGAAGCCAATGAACATGAACACGAACATGAACACGAACATGGACATCATCATCACAGGAGTCAAGAAGATGACCACAGACACCACAAACGAGGGCTTGGTGCTGTCAAAGACATGTTCGGGGCATCTGATAAGCAAAAGGAGGAGGAAACGAATGAGCTTCGAAGGCTCTTCGCAGAACTAGACAATGATATGCAACAGAATCGTCATGGAGGTATTCGATGGATCAAAGACAAGCTGCTCAAAGAGTTACCAGGTCAGGCTGTCAATAGACTCCTGGATCGAGTTCCCCCGAAGCAACGGAATAAGAAAGGTTGGTTTGTTGGTGACGGAAAAATGGACTTTACTATTAAAAGAAAGTGGGATGCACCAATGATATGGGAGGAACGGTGGAATCAAATGACGGACAGTCAACGGGAGAAGGGCCCACGAGTCGATTATACCAAGCACGACTATGAGTATCTTGACCTACAAGCTTCGCCACCTGATGAATACCCTTTCATGGAGCCAATGGACGAGTTGATGAAACGATGGCCCCAAGACGATTTGGACAACCCTCCCACTCCTTTTGTGGAGCAGTTAATGCACTTCAATTTCTCGGATCCGAAACAGCGCAAAATGGCCATCAATTATCGCGATGCTGAACTTCCATTCAAAGTCTACGATGTACCGGAGTTAATAGAAGCCGGAAAGAAATGGACAGATGAATATGTTGCTTCGAACTTTGATGGTGATGGTTCCTTTTTTGGACACAAAAACAAAATGCCCCGCTCAAATGGAAATTGTCAAGAATCCCACGACAATTTCTTCGCCTTCTTCACTCCCATGGGCTGGCACATGAGTTCTATGGGACCGCCACCGTATCGAAATAATGATTGGACTTACGAAAAATGGGCGAAACATGCAAGATATGCTGATGCGACCTCCCTCAGTTTTGACCAACCTCACTTCTACTGGCAATCAGGCATCCCAAAGACAGAGCGCTTTGACCCAGAGCGCGAATGGACTTTTGTCTCACGTGACCTACCGTCCTTTTCGTCTGTGGACGCCAATTTCTTTGTATTTCACCCAGACGAACAGAAGGGTATTCAATGCCGATTTGGAGAACGAGGTGTTACCGCCGCCACTCATTATGATGCAGGTCGAAACATGGTGGGCATGATTAAGGGTGCCAAGCGTTATATTCTGTCGCCCCCCAAGGAATGCAGCAAATTGGGAATAGTAACTGCGAGAGGTAATTCGTTGTTCCGGCATTCCCTGTTGAATTTTGGACATATACCCTATTTGGACACGGATCAAGGGAATGACATGCCAGATCAGGAACGTGGTTGGTTGGAACGCAGCAGAACGGCAATGTCAGTAGAAACTGTTCTCAAGGCAGGAGAGGTGCTTTACATCCCGTCACATTGGTTCCACTACATTAATTCCGTTCAAAAGAGTGCGCAGTGCAATGTTCGATCAGGGGTCGACGAAGTCGGAACTCGCTCCTTTGGGGGCTCCCAAGATGTATATGATTGCAACGAGTAGTGTGTGTGAGTTGGTGTGTAAAGAGTGTACTAGAATTATGGCTACGTGTAGGATCAGCTGGGGACATGTAGTAGGACCGAGTGTCAGCAGGGGGGTGGGGGGCGAAGGCCCGCCATCAGGCGGAAGCCACGTAGTGAATGATTCCAACGGTCGGCAGGATCAGCGCCTCAGGCGCTGCAGACTAGGTAGAGCGTTTAAAAAAAAATTCAACCTAAGTTCTATAGAAAATTTATAAACCTGTTCCGGTACCTTTTGAAGGTGTGGTGCTGCAGCTGGCAGAGGCTGACATGTACCTAAAGCAACGGGTCGCCGTGATGGCGTTACTCGTCGTTACAGTGGTCAACGTATGCGTTGTCCCTGTGGCGCCTCAGTTTGAACTCATACCCCGGGTTGGCACCCCGACAATTATCGCGGTACGTGTAGTGTGGGACTCTCACCCACTAAACAAAAACTGTAAAGAGCGTGTGTGTGGGTGTGTGTGTAGCTGCGCTACAAGAAGGAGTATCTCCAGCGTCCAAACATGTACGCATACGGTACCCTGCTTCCTGGTGTCATTTTCAAGCATCTTTGATCTTTGCTAGCATTATCATTTCTTTCCATAGCGATCATGCAGTTTTGAAATATGTGCCGGACCAATCCCACAGCATCCTCCCACTAGCCGTGCATCGTACTCGCCAACCCATTTGGAAACGAATTCATCGCAGTACTTGGCTGGAGTGAGACCGGGTCGCATAGGTTGAGGTGCATCCGATTCGGCCATACTCCAATTCGGGTCAACTGCGGTGAGGCGATTTGCGTAGGCTCCAAACAAAATGCTGTTAAAAGTTGGGTCGTCGTGAAGTTTCCCCAACGCTATCGATATCGCTTCAGGTTCCGAACAGTTAAAGAGCACCCCCAAGATATTGGCACCTTGTTTTTGAGCAAAGTCAAGAAGCTTCTTTGTCGCTGTTGATACCTCTTCTCCGCTGCGAAGTGTGCCATCTCCACTGAGGGTGAAGGACACTAAGAGCGGTTTCTCGCTCCCAACCGCCTCAACTACTTGTTTACTCTCCTCAATTGACGACATGGTTTCTGCCAGAAAACAATCGACGTGAACTTTGAGGGCGTCGACCATGATGTTGTATATTTTGACGCCGTCCTTGTGAGGCATGACCAAGTCAGCTCGATAAGACTCATTTAATGGACCTAAAGATCCAAATACAAGATCCTCTCCACCTTCCTCTGCTACGACTTCTCTAGCCAACCGCCCTGCTTCACTCGCATACCTTGCGATATCATTCTGCGTGAAACCACAGATAGGAGTAAGGCTGTAGGAATTGGTCGTAATAGCTTGTGATCCAGCTCGAAGGAAAGATCGATGCACCTTCTTCAGGATAGAATGATATTGAGGGTCGGTTACTGCCAATGCCGACCATGTTTTTCGATCGTCAGGCACACCATTGAGGAAAAGTTCTTCTCCAGTTCCGCCGTCGAGTAACAGGACATTGTTTTTGTTCTTGTTATCGTTATCGTGAACGTTCTCGCGAAGTCTGTCAAACACTTGCGTCACGCGGTTGGAACTCATGCTCATCCTGTGGCTGCTGAATCTGAACCTGAACCTGAACCTGAACCTGAACCTGGTTTGTGGAGACCCATTCAGGAGGCTGCTGAGACTTGACCACGAGAGAAAGGCAGTAGCTCTCCTCATACAATGGTTGATGTTGAATGTTCTACATCATGCGCGACAATAGTCTCGTTTCCTGTGTACAGTGCACTAGTAGCACTGGTTACAGACAGCTGGTACAGTACGTGTACTTGTGCTTGTGAATCTTTGAGTGAAGAATCTTTCACAAAATTCGAAATCCATCACAAAAGAGCTCACAAACGACAACATCGGCATTATATTTTCCTATTTGTCATTGGTATCATACAGTACCATCTCAGAAGCAATTGTCAACCTAAACCATGCTTCGTTATCGCTACGTGTGCACGTGCATGTACATGTACGTGCTAGTTTGTACAGGACTTCTGCTGGTCCTTCCTGGCACGTTTGGCGCTTCTCCAACTCCCCTAAAGGGAAATTTGAAAGATGTAGTCGAAGACGTCGTTGATGGCGTTCGTGATCTGGGTGAAAAAGGTGGAAAATTTCTGCGAGATGAAGTGCATCGCACCTTCCTGGCTGGCAACATCCTGCCATTCTTGGGCAAGGTCTGGATTTCACCAACAGAGTTCAAAAACATGTGTAAAACGCTGAGGGAAGTCACCGATTGGCAAGACATTCTTTTCCTAGCTGTTGTTGCCTTTGCTACTGTTCCCTTACTCAAGTTGCCATACATGTATGGACGTCCAAGACAAAATAAGAACATCAACAACAACAGCTTTCGTGACACCACCCCCCACATGGTGGGGGATCTCGTGCAACAGCTCTCGAGGCTTGGGCTTGTTTGCTATCTGGTTGATGTCATCAAGGTTGTGCTAATTGAGATGGGCTTCGGCTGGAAGGGAATCCCTCTTTTGCCCAAGGTGTTTGCCAGATCAATTTACACTTTGTGGGCAGCGAGGAGACTTGCCAAGCTCAAGAAGTGGATGCTGTGTAAAATATGGGACCGACGAACTGATAGCATGGGCCGTATGGCTGTAATCGACCACCTCTTGGATGCGGTGCTCATGTTGATTGCAACGTTGATTGTTGTTGACGTTCTTTCCGTCGAGTTAGGCCTTGCCGTGAAAAGTATTTTTGCGTTCGGCTCCGTCGGAACCTTGGTTGTCTCGTTTGCGTCTCAAGGTGAGTACACGTAACAGTAACTCTGGCTGACATTGGATTTAGACCCCCCTCCACAAAAGTATCTGGGACACTCATCACTCATCGTTGCATTGTCAATCTCTTTGAAAAGGCATCGTCAGCAACCTGATGAACGGGCTCCTTCTCAGCGCTTCGGATCGCGTCTACGCAGGTGATAAGGTTAAGTTTGGAAAAGATATTTCGGGCACTGTCGTCAAACTGGGATGGATGGAAACTGTTGTCCGCGGGAGTGATGAGGTCATGCTGACAGTTCCAAACTCTGATCTAGCGAGCCAGAGACTAAGCAACTTGTCCAGGCTCCGCAAGTGCCAAGTAAAGCAAGTCTTAAGATTTGGCTACAAGGATGCGAACAAACTTTCCAAACTTTGCGACGACATCAAGGAGGAGATAAAGACTTCCTGCGAGGAGCTGATTTCAGACGGAACGCGTCCTTTCCGTTGTCACTGGGTGGGATATGAGGAGGCTCACTTGCAGGTCGTCGTGGAGGCCCATTTTGCTATTCGACCTATTGGTGATGGATACTGGATGAATCGACAAAAAGTGCTTGAATCTATCAATCGGGCAGTTGAGAAAAACGATGTCGACTTTGAGATCTTGTGACTATCCATAACTCATAAACTAAACTACTGGTACGCAGTACGCGTACATGATATCATTGTACAGGGTGGGCTCATGTCTCACGTTGAATGATCATTCGGGATTTGCTTTTTTATGCACTTCATCGAGCTTTTTCTTCATGGCCTCAGCATCCATCACATTCAAATGAGAGTCTTCCGGATTTCGATGTGCAACAAGGTGTTCGCGATCTTTCCGTCTTTCGGTATCATGGTGATGATGAACAGCATTGAGTGTTACAACAGGCCGACCTGGAGAATCAGCATGATGGTGATGCAATTTCGAAAGTTTTGCTGCCAGTCCATCCTTCAAGGTTCCGACATGCTTCTTCCGTAAGGAACCGAGTCCAGAATGCGCATGTAGATGCTTTTCCTTCAGATGAGCTTTATGTTGCCAGACAGCAAGGACAGCAACGATCCCACACACAGTCACAATCAATATGAACATTCCTCGCTTGATTTGATGCTCTCGTTTTGAGTGTTTGTCGTCATCTGATTTCATCATGGTCACGTTGGGAGACTGCGACACTGCAACACTGCGACACTGTTCTTGATACGCACGTGTACTTCGTACGTGTATTGGGACTAGATGTAGTTGACTGCGGTTTCCTTCGCAGGAGCGGGAGGCTCTCTCAAGGCGAATGACGGAGAGCAATAGAGGGTTGTGATTGAGATTGTTTGATCGCCAAATTTTTCAAGTTTGAAATACAACATGTACAGTAGTCGTTTGTAGCAGTTGACGTAGATCTTGGTACGCCGGTAGATGTTTAAATGTACAGTACAGTACTGAGTGCAATCCAAAGACAGTATATCTTTGTACAGTACCGGTACCGGCACGGATACGTTCTCTCGTCTCATCATCATCATCATCATCTTCAAATCAAAGTTCAAGTACTTTCAACTTGGTGGTAAAGGTACACCCAACCGAAACCAATTGGTATCGCATCGCTCTGCCGGAGAAGCTACAAGGTACATGAGTTACACAACATGCTACGCGTTGCCAGTCATTTCAGTCTCCGCCGCCGAACAGCAGCAGCAACAGCAGCTGCGGCTGTTAGATCTTCAAGCCTGCTTGTACACGTACCGGTTCTTCGCCATCCTGTGACTGTACAGTCGCCTAGATCTACATGTGTGGCGTTGAATCTGCAAAGTGCGCCTAGGTATACATGTACCGGCAGGTCCATGGACATGGCCATGCTTCCTCAGCGGCTGCAACAAAAGCGACAGTATGTATTCTTTCCTTCATCCCTCAAAGAGGCACGCCACGATTTCAAACTATGGCTCGATACCAGGAGAAAGAAGCGGACAATCCTTGTCAGGTTAATCAAGCAACGATATGGGGAAACGATAGATCGCGCGAGGACGACTATTCGACGACGTACCAGGACTTCAAGAATGGGTCCACCCTCGAGGAAATCCATGTCGATCAAATATGCCAGGTGGCGACATCGTTTTGGAAATATTAACATGAATTTAAGCATGCATGTGACTAAAAAAGTCACTCTTAGCGAATATGCGAAAGACGACTGGTTTGACGAATACGGGTACCCACTCACGTCACGAGATGATGCGGGACGCTTCGTCAATCCCTGGTCATCCGAGAGCACAAGCGGTCGTCACCCAATGTGGGATTTTTTATCTTGGCGAATACCCCGACTACTGTTTGCACCACCTGAATCAAAGCGCAGCGACATCGGGATTGTGCCAGTCAACCTATCTCTAACTGACCCTTCTGCACTACGCTTTACTTGGATTGGACATGCGACCTGCGTCATCCAGCTTGGTGGGTATACAATTTTGACTGATCCTCATTTCTCACATCGTGCTGCGCCTGTGCAAGCCGCCTTACCATTCAATGGTGTCGGTCGACATGTACCGCCCGCTTGTGACATGGACGACTTGCCTAGAATTGACGTGTGTCTGCTGACCCACGATCACTACGATCACCTTGATCGAAACAGTTGTATGGCCCTCAAAACCAAGATCAAAAAGTGGGTTGTTCCGCTAGGAATGAAGGAGTGGCTAATGGAGAAATGTGAAATCAATGAGCATGCTATTGATGAATTGGAATGGTGGCAAGACGTGGTTGTGGAAGACACGGAGAAGCAGAAGCCACCTCTCAGGATTACCAGCGCCCCAACGCAACATTGGGCTTCGCGAACAATGTGGGATCGCAACCAACGGCTCTGGTGTTCGTATGTTCTCGAGGCACAAGACAAACGCTTCTTCTTTGGTGGGGACACTGGTTTTCCAAAAAACTTTCCCCTCTTCCAGCAAATTGGGCAACGACTGGGTCCGTTTGATCTTGCGGCACTGCCAATTGGAGCATATGCACCCCGCTTTTTTATGCAGGACTCCCACGTGAACCCCACTGAAGCGGTGCAAATACATCAGGACATTCGCTCCAAGAAGTCTGTGGCCATTCATTGGGGGACTTTTCGACTCGCTGAGGAAGAGGATGACGAACCACGTCAGCTTCTACACGAGGCAGTAGCTGACTCTGAGTTTCCAATCGACTTTTCAACTTTAAGCCTGGGTGAATCGATTGAAGTCCAGGGAAGTCGAAAGTAGCTGAGTTTGCTGGATTACGGCTTTTTGATGTCACAAATACTTATGAAACTGCTTGTGGTAATTGGCGGTGTTGGAGCAAGCTAGCAGTCGAGCCCGATCACGCCAGGTGAATGCTGGTACAGCTGCGTGTACTGTGTACTTGTACTTGTACTGTAGGTTCGACACGTACAGTGATGTGATTGGATGGCAACTTGACACAAAAACGTACTCTGGCATCATTATCAGACTCCTCTCTTCGACCACTGATGCCCCACCTGGAGCTGACTGATTAGACTATCACTATCCACATCGAAACTGCTGCTGGAGTGCACATGTGCTGGTACCTGTCAACCCTCAATTGTCTCTTGTCATCGTGAAGGGGGTGATGATGAATAAATGTGTGGATATTCATATGGCAAATGCGAATTTGAGTTCCTCTGTGAGCGTGCCACTCAGCTTGGATTGCAGTCCATCAACGATGAATCGGAATATACATGTTGCTACAGGTGGATCAGGATACGGATCGTTCGATGTCGAATTCGGGGAAGTTGAACATGAGGAAAGAGCAATTTTACCCCCGTTCTGTGCGTCCTTCAAAGATGCAGTCCTCATGTGGCCTTTGATGGCAATTCTTGTCGTTCTCGTGCTCTTGGGGACTTCCGATTGGAAATCAACACTCTCGAAGGCCACGGAGCTTCTCAGTATGTCGAGAAGAATGCAGATGCCTTAAACGTTACCGTCGCGATCTTTGATCCTTCAGAAGTCAGTCGGGCAGCGCACTTTCAAATTCGAAGATGAAGAACAGCTCTATGAGGTCCTTCGGACGATGTACAACCGCACTGCAATATGGTACGCTATATCATGCTAAGTCAGTCATTGAACTGGTGAAACACAAGATACCTGTAGCACTGGCTCCTGGAATGGCTACATGGATTTTGCGCTTGTTCCTTGTTCCGTAAAAGTTCTTTTTAAATACATGCCAAGTTCCTTTGGAAGGTTTTTTGGGTACTGTACACGTACTGTACTGCAGTGAGTGAGTTGCAAAGGACCATCATACAAGGGTAACTGGATCTTAAGCCGATACAATTACTTTGACTGCATACTTGTACTGTACGAGGGAAGTTCCAGGCCTTCTTTGGTTGCTCTAGAATAGCGTCTAAACACTAAATCTGTCTCAACTGTGGACTGAACGAGTTTGAAAATTAATTCGTGGTTTATGTCTGGATAGCCTCAAAAACTTGTCCTTAGTACCGCCTGTAACCTCCTCCTCGTCCGCCTCCCCTTCCTCCGCCACGGCCTCCACCTCCCATGTACCCGCGGCCGCTTCGGCCTCCCGAGTATCCGCCTCGGCCTCTGCCACCTCTTCCACGTCCTCCGTATCCTCTTCCTCCATACCCTCCTCCTCCTCTGCTGAAACGAGGGACCATGGCCTCCAATTCTGGGGGAATTTGCTGCTCTGCCTTTGTCAGAACTTCCACCAACTGTCTCGCAGCCTTGCGGTCGCCTTGAGTGAAGAAAGTGTGAGCCTCTCCCTTGGCACCAGCACGACCAGTGCGGCCAATGCGGTGGACGTAATCCTCAACTGCGTTGACTCCTGCTGGCATATCGTAGTTCACAACAGCACCAACATCCTTCACGTCTAATCCTCGGGCCGCCACATCAGTAGCGATTAGCATTTTCAGAGCGCCTGCCTTGAAAGCATTCATGACTTTCGTTCTTTCCCATTGCTGGCGATCACCATGCAGCGAGTCAACTGCAAACCCGGCATCCCACAAAGTGTTGGCTAGGTTGTTGCAATTGATCTTCTTGGCCACGAACACAATGACTTTGGCGTGCTGCTTTTCACCATTGTTTGGCCTGTTGGCGTCCGCAGCCCCTTCGTCTCCCTTTGCAATCAGGTCGTTCAGAATGTCTTTGAGTTTATCAAATTTCTCCTGTTCGCTGCACATGATAATATTTTGAGTAATATCTTTGTTAGCAACAAGCGCACCGACCTCCCCAACATTAATTTGGATAGGATCATTCAGGAACTCAAAGGCTAGACGTTGGATTTCTTTTGGCCATGTTGCACTGAACAAAAGTGTCTGGTGTTTGTGCTCAACGTGCCTAAGAATAGAGCGAATCTGTGGCTCGAAACCCATGTCCTGGCAAGTTCAAGTACAGGAAGTGTCGAGAGAAGAAATTGTGAGCAAAGAGCAAAGAGCAAGAAACATACATATAAATCTACGGTGATCGTTTTGTTTTGTCTTGGACTTGTCCTTACCAGCATTCGATCCGCTTCATCGAGAACAACAAACTGAATATTCGTAAGGTTTGCCTTTCTCATTTCCAGAAGATCATTCAAACGTCCTGGAGTGGCGATGACACATTCGACACCCCTCTGTAGAGCAGCTATCTGAGGGTACTTGGGAGCACCTCCATAACAACAAACTGAGCCGATTCCAAGAGGTCGTCCAAAACGCTGCGCTTCCTCCATGATCTGCACTGCAAGCTCACGAGTAGGTGCAAGTATCAGCATCATTGGGAATCTGGAGCCAGCAGATGCAGAGCGTTGCGTTCCACGAGCTTGGAGATGCTGATGAAAGGAAGGTAGCAAGAAACCGCAAGTCTTTCCAGAGCCAGTCTTGGCAATGTTGATCATATCAGCTCCTTGGATAGCAATAGGCCAAGCCTGTGACTGAATTGATGTAGGAGCTGCAAAACCGGCTTGCTTGAGTGTCTTTAGAACAGCAGGAGAAAAGGGAGCATCCTCGAATTGGAGGTAAGGTGCAGGAGCATCCTTTCCACTTGAGGCACCGTGACCCTTGACAGTGATGCTGTTCTGAGTCCTCCACTGATCGGGCGATACCGACAGTTCATTCTTCTTCTCTTCGGCAGCATCCATAGACCTGGTCCTGCGCTTGGCAGAATCTTGCTCAGTCAAGTCCTTTGACCAAGTTCTCATGCGTTTCATGTCTCGAGTATGCTCTTCGGGAACGAGAGAAGAAGCTTCGCGCTTCTTTCCGTCCTTCTTCTTCTGAGCTTTCAATTCCGCATAGCTGATTCCTAGCTTTTCTGCTTCACTCTTCATGGCAGCTTTCTTTGCCTTCCTGGCAGCTTTCTCTGCGTCTTCGCTCATTGTCATCGACCCTGTACTATACTTTCAAAGGCGAACTTTCTCAGTTTGTTCTGTTTTGTGTGGGTTGTCGTCGCGGCGAACTTTCAACTTTCTCACTTCACTTCGCATCATTTTTTCACAATGTGGTTGGCTGTGGTTAGCCAGTCTGTCTGTATGACCATGTAGTACAGTATGTAGTACTCCGAGTACTGGAGTACTACAGTACTACAATTTAGTCGGACCATGACCAGACAGTTTCCACCGTGGTGCATCTTCTCCAAGGTACACGTACTGTAGACTACCGCTACTACGCGTACT
>JAVCKV010406664.1:0-12722 GCA_032274145.1 Herpochondria borealis | reverse complement strand
CCTGTGCGTGCTAAATATGCAGTGTCCGGCATGACGAGTGCCAGGTGACCGTCATTGCCGCCGCCTTGCGTGGAATGTTGAGAGCGGGCGTTGGCGTAGATTTCTTTGGTGCGCATGGCGATGTCTTTAGGTGTTGGTTTGCCAATGATCTTGGTGAGGGTCGGATGAGGGTAGGATGATGGCGTCATTGTTGGTGTCATTGGTGGATGATGATGATGGGTTATTCGATTGTTGGTTTGGTTGTATCGATGGACTGGTCCTGTGATGGGTGTGGACGCTGATAATGCGGTGCGATGCTGATGTACACCGCAGGTTGAATCAAAAAAACACTCTTTGTGTAGTTCTCTTAATGAACTAGAGTGATGATGAAAAGGAACTACACAAATTTATGAGCTATCTTTGGCTTGGATTGTTGTGATGTGAATAACGGTCGTTTTGGGGAAAAGGTATCCGTGATTCGGAGTGAGTCCCGCTAGGGAATCAACAGTAGTTACCGTGTTTTTTTAGAGTGTCGATAGCGGCCAGTGCACACTACCAACGAAAGTGCTATACTTCTGCCATAAATATGAATTTTATGTTTGACATTTCCAAAAAATATGGCAGACAATGGTGTGTGCACATAATTGAACGGAATTTGTATTTGATTTTGTTTACGCGATTGCCGAAATTTTTTCATTTTTGTTCCCAAATTTTTTATCCAATCATAATTTTTCAATTATAATGTCACGGATTCTGTTTAAGTTGGAACATTTTATGGTCTCTTGTCAATCTCTCAAAATATTTTTTCTGCGTTTAATTTCAGTCACCCATCTGTATATTTATTCATTGTCGAAACGTTTTGTGTATCATTCACCGCGCGACGTTTTTGTTTTGGAAAAATGTTTTATTGGTATACCTCTCCAATATTGGTTGATACGTATATATATTTTTGTCTTCATTCATATTTGGTTTAATCCCTTTGTGATCCTATATTACTTCTCTTCGAATTGTTTTATGTACTGATTGAACACCATCAATTCCTTTTCTTCTGTTTCAATTGGATCCATCAACGATGTCATCCACGAATTCATCTACAGTGATGGATGACAAAAAGGATGTCACGAACACGGCGGCGCTTTCATTTACAGACCCCCCTTTGCCGTATCCATCATATTATAACTATATCAACTCGAATCAACCGTGGCATTCGAATCAATCTTGGCAGTCGAATCAACCGTGGCACTCGAATCAACCGTGGCACTCGAATCAATCGTTGCGCCCAAATCAACCGAGTTATCCTTCTGACGACCCCGGTTCCTGCCTGTATGGTTTTCAAATAAGTAATGGATTGCAATCGGTTCCTCCTTATCTGTCTATGTATCCAAGGAATTGTTTACTGCCATCCGATCCAACGTGCCGTCTTGTTGGTTGCCGAGTCGTCGATTATTCAAACACGTTCTCCTCCTGTTGTACTTGTCGGCAGTGTATGTTATGGAATGTACGACCACCGACAACGACTACCGGTTTAATTTCTTATCATCCTCGAAGTACTGCTCCTCTTCCCACCGTACCCACCATTTTGAATGCTTCTTTTTCAATTTCTTCGTTGAATGTTTCCGATGTTCAATCCAATTATCACCTTGTTCCTTCACGTCCCGTTCTTAAAAATTCTACTATTCTTCCTAATGGTCCCATGGCACTGTCGTCAGACGTTCCTACGGAAGAACACATCCTGTCTCGAATGTCTGTTGTCGAAAGGAAGCGCTATTATCGTCGCAAAAAAATGTCCGAGTACCGGGAAAGACGAAAAATTGGAAAGGTGAAGTCTCGTTTACCAAAATTATCTACCTTGACGAAGAGGAAGGGAGTCAACTACCCGAATGGCCTATCATCTTCATCATCTTTGGCATTAATGGGTGATAAAGATGACTCTTTTATTCCCGACGACGATTATATTCCCGGTTTTGTTCAGAAGAAAATCAGTCTTGTCTCTGAGGGTATATCAGTTGGTTGTTCTGATGATAATCACGTATGGAGGTGTTCATTTTGTCATGTCGACAACCACCCACCATTTACGCCCCCGTACTGTTCCGTTTGTTCTTACAGTCTCCAAAGGAATCGGCACCGCAGTTCGGCAGAGATTTCGGTTCTTCGTTCGCGGAAAATGTTGTCTTTGAATGTTGTTTTTGGTGAAGGTGACAATGATGTTGACTTCTTATCGTCATCACTGAATCCATCGGATTTCCATGACGATGATGAGGGTCTTTCAGACTCTAGCGAAGGGTGGGCAAGGGAAGAGAGGAAAACCATGGCTGCAATCCGTCTGAACGACATCCGCCATGGTAATGGCTACTTTCGTTCGAAGAGTTTGTCTCGTGAGCGTCTACTGGAATATCAGAATGAAAAGTACATGCTTTCGTTTCAACGCCTTGATTCTCCTCCCCTATCTCGATCTGATCATGCTAAGTGCTTTATGCTCTTTTTTGCTCCTCTTGATCGTCCTTCTTTCTCCACCAAAGTAATCCTCCGTAATCTCGATATCTCATCTGTTGAATGTAAACGTCAGTATTTATGCAGAAAGTGTCCGGCCATCCAGCGTTCATTCAACAATCATTTCTATTTTATCCGGCGTCTTGATCGAACAATTCACTCTGCGGTCGGCTCTCTTGGTTTCGATCAATTGCGTCAAGTTTCTTCTCCCATCGTCTGGGAACCAATCATGAACGATGTTGACCGTTCCTATGATCCAAAACAACCCACTTTTCCTGTCGTTGTGAATACCAATCATGTAACGATTGGGCCTGAAGGTGTTCCTTTCCTTGAGTTATTACGAAACGCATTCCTTCATGGTTCAGAGTCCCTTTCAATTCTTGGGGATTCATTTACTGACTTGACGCGTTGTTTCCGAGGTGTTGTTGGTGCCAAAGAACTCATGAATGAACTGTTGCATCATGCCTCTAGGAATGAAAGACGCAAGTGTCTGCAGTTGCATTGGGGGAAAACGTCAAACGAAGGTGGTGCGTGGGAGAAGTCATCTCGAGCCTCCCGTTGTAAACTTGGTAACATGTCAGTCGTACATTCATATTCCCCTGAGCTACGTCGTTGGTTGGTCTTTATGCTTGTTTTGGAAACTTATGTTTTCAAGCAATGCTCTGTGTGCCCAGGTGATGCAGAGGACAACAGCAACATCTGGATTTTTTGTCCCCTAAGGTATTCGGAGTGTCGCCAGTCAATGTATGATTTCATGAATGGGTCACCAGTTCCTTGTCATATGGTTCTAGCAGACACATCAACTCTCTGTTTCGGGAGGCAAGTTTTTGCCACCCACACTGACAAATTGAACGACATAATCCCAGGACAAGACGGTGTTAGTCTGTTCTCTTCCTTCTTCGACCTTGAAGGCGAAACAATGGCTACAGCAGATGTCTTGTCGTCTTTGCAACAGAATGGAGCGGATCCAAAGAACTTTTGCGTCGCTTGTATTGCATACACAAGGAAGGCAGTTGGCGATCAATGTATCAAGAATTTAATCGACGATCGATTGGACGAACCAGTTGTCCTTGCAGTCATTGATTGTCTCTGTCCTGATATTCCTCTTTCGATGAGAGACACAGAGTGGGTTGAGGACTGTCTCAGAAGCGATGAAGAACTTGGGTTGTTCATGCAAAAGTTCGAGTTGTCGACAACCTCTGATTGGGCTGGATACGCTGTGAAACGTGACGAAGGTTGGTCCAGGGATTTCTTCCTCTCTTCGATACTTCACGGTGCAATGTCGTTCTTCTTCGCTCATCACGCTGACATGAACTATGCAAATGTCATCAGTGTCCTACTATTCATAACTCATGACATCAACGGACAACCCCTCAGCCACTTATTATTTTGGTACATGAGGAATATGCCTAGAAAAGAGTTCCGTCGAAGGATGAAGTCACACGGACAACGACTTTATTGCGTTTTGTGTGACGTTGTAAGGGAGTTGAAACCTTCGAAGACAAACGAATTGAACATGCCCAGTTCTTCATCCAATCGATTTCGAGCACAGAATTCTATGTGCTCGTTATATCGATCAGGTCGGAGTTATGCCAATATTGACAAAGCACTGGATGATTTGGTATCTATCATTTCTATTTCTTTCTACTCTCTTCCAGACAACCTGACTACCCTCCAGGTATTAAAGCATGGCGACTCTTTTCTCGAAAAAGTTATTTCTTGCCGTTCGCTTAAGGGAATCAGCCATCTCCGTGGTGTTCTATGTGTTCAGTTGGCATCGGGTTTACAGATCATTCAACCAGACTTTTTCAACTACGCTTCAGTTACGAATTCTTTGGGACCGCACAAGTTTTTCGAACGTGTACTGGGTGTTCCTGTTTCGAAGAACAAGTCCAAGGATTTGTTTTTGGCGTTGCTCAGAGAGTTGAAGAGACGACAGCCCAAGTTGTTTCCTCATGTCAAAGGCATTGAGAACACTTGCTGCATACTTGGAAAAGAAGATGAAAGAGGGTTGCCCAATCCATCGGCCGAGTTTATATTTTGTGAGCAGGGAATGCACGTTGACGGAAAAGGTGTCACGGTGGATGGTTCGTTCTCTGGACAGGGTATGCAAAACTTTTTTAAGTGGAAGCAGAGCACAAGTTCATACACGAGTGAACTTGTCATGTTGTTCAAAAGAAGATGGGTTCCTCTTGTTGGACTATTTCGCCCCTTCTACGGTCGTGGACACGAGGTTGATTCACACGAACGTTTCGTGACGTTCTTTTCCAAGGATTATCAACATCAATTATTCAAGACCAATGGAAAGCCCCATCGACTTCGTCAAGTGTTGTGGGCGTCCAAGCTACCTCATAAGTATCCCCAAGAACCTTTTGAAACGTGAAAACACCTGTGTATGTCTGGCTACATTTAATTTATTCCTGTGGAAAGACTGATTCATGCAATGATGACGTTTTGTATTGGTTGCCTTCAACCCTCTCTTTCCAGTCATCCGTCACAACTGTGCAAGTTTGCTTCCTCCAGAACATGGTGTTCTTGTTGAGTTCAATTTTTGGGATGACACAAACATACTTCGATGCGTCTTCTATGAAGGTCTCGAGTGTGATATGACAGTCTTCGTATGCCCGATTGTTCACTACTTTTGGGGACGCGTAGTATGCGCCAGCTATCCACTTCCCTCCATCGTCGTCAAACGTTATGGCAACTGCGTTTATTGCTTGTTTAACAACATTGTCCGGAACGCTATCGAACACACAACCGTCGTTGTTTCTCTTCATTCCCTTCACCCTGTATGGAATCAGGATGAATGATTCGCCTTTGTCGCTTGACAGTGACAAAATGCCTGACAAAGGCTTCATCTCCTTCATTTTTTCTTCTATGTCATCGCGAGACTTGTACACGTGGACGTCTTTGTAACGATTGTAAATTTTTTTTTCAACAGCTATCCCCTTTTTTTCAAGGAACTCAATGGCTTGAGTTTTGGATGCATCTACCGCAACTGTTTCTTTGAACCTCCTTAGTTTCGCGACAAGGGTTGCGCTTCCCTCTCTGTTAATGCCCCCTGGAAGGATTTCCTTCACGTATCCAATGAACTTCTCATAGTCACCATCCCAATAACGTCTCATCGGACCAAACCTGCGCATTTGCCTTGGGAGATTGAGAAGTGAAAGGAAATTTCCTTTGGTGGCCGTGAATGTTTCGTCGTTGTTTTTGAGTTCGAATTGGCGGCAATACTTTTCACTCCAAGTCAAGAACAGTTTTATGTACACCTCCAACTCAACAACGTCGTCCTCAGTGCAAGAGTCACACATGATACGTGCCACCATGGACTGTGCAACAACGACGAACTTCTCAAGAATTCCGTAACCCTCTAAATTTTCAATAAGATACTCACCTCCCTCTTCTTCTATTGCTTCCTTCACATGAGATATGAGCACTTTCATAATACGGGACGACGCAACATAGTCGGTGCCCTTCCATCCGACTGTTTTTCCTTTCAGTTTCGTCAACCGTTCCGGTGAAATCCATTCGAGCGACAACTGTTGGAGTTCGATTAGGGCGAGCTGAATGGGGGGAAGGCACTCATCTTTCAGTCCCATTATTTCTAACGTTGACGTTATTACTTCGTTGATCATGACCTTCACAATCCCTTCGAATACAAGATGCATTATGGGATCCAGGTTATCGTCTATGTCGATTATGTCATCGTACTGCCATGCGGCAGGCATCACCAGATCATACCCATATTCCTCGAGGGCTTTATAACGTTCATTCTCTGGTAAATGTTGAAGTGAGTAATACATGGCCTTTCCCCTTTTCTGAATGTGACCGTTAATTCCAGCCTGGTGCAAGTAACTGTCGAAATGCTTCATCAACCATCCGTTGTCACTCACAACGTTGTACATGGCGACACGAACGGCTTGTCGCATTGAGGACAAGCTCTGACGGAAGCTATTCAGGTTTTTGATGTCTTCGTGGATAGGGAGATGAGGCGGTGGTAATGGGGAATTCAAGTTTGCTACGCCTGGTGGATAATTTTTGGGAAGCGTCTCGAGAAGGTGCAGGTTTCGTTGTGGTCTAAGTTCGTAATCGAAGCAATTGGGGCAATGGTTGGTAATGGATGGGAAAGATGAACAGAAGACCGATTTTATGTGAGTTCTTGTACACTCATCACAAGAGAAGAATGGTTCCCTTGCCAAACCAACAGAGGGAAGCACTGAACCAAACTGTCCAGTTTTGGATCCGTTATGAGCGTTCAAACATGTTACTTTATCCCTCTGGACTCTGTCACGGTTCGCGTTGAACAAACGAACAATGGCATAGCAGGGTCCCTTTGTTTTATGGTAAGTTCGAAATGGAACGTACAGAGAACGAAGCTCTTCCATAATGTCTGCCAGAACTTTGTCGTGGTCATCCGATGTCCTGGCAAGAGCAATCACATCGGTAAAAGACTTCAATCTTCCGATGTTGCCTTCTAAAAAATTCATGGCACTCATGGTACTTAAGTTAAGACCGCTCATCCCATTGTTTTGCTTTGAAGGGTCGAATCCGTCGTCGAAGAATGATAATAAAAAGGGTATCGTGTCGTCCGTTTCCACGTTGCAGGTGACACATGTATGGAACATGTCTAACAACAACTCTCTGGAGCGCTCACAATCTATGGCGTTTTTGACAATTTTGGGTGTGGGTTTTTTAAGTTCGTTCCAGACATCGGTGCTTGGTCCCTCCCTTAGATTGATGGAATGGATGAAGTCAACAATTTTCCCCCTTGCACAATTCCCATCTGACGAAACAGTAAAGACGTTAAGGTTCTTGGCCAGAGAAGACTTCCCCTCAAAGTATTGTCTCCTGGCCTTGGTGGAGCTGTCTGGCAATTCGGTACGAATGTAACCCTTCTTTCTATCCCTGTTTTGATCACATTCATACTCTGACTCTACAAATTGATTCAACTTTTGGATCAAGAACAACTCTTCTCGTTGCTTGGTTGTCAATCCCTGAAGAAAAGAAGCAAACAAAGCATGCCTTGCAGCGTCCGTTGGGGAAATGCTTGCAAATTGGGAAATATCGTTCAGCCCTAACGACTTTGCAACCACAAAACGAAGACGGAGTAAGTCGACATCATCTTCGTCAAAGAGTAAGTCATCTTCTTTCTTTATTTTGTCGGATATCTTATCAAACATCTTTAGGTTTTCCATCATTGTTTTGATGGACGACGAGAACAAATTGTCTGCCCCGTCACCAACAGAGTTGTCCAAATTCTCCTTCGGTGTTTGACTGAAGGGAACGCCACCGTCATCGTCATGGAGATCGTGATCGGATAAAACTTCGTCTTCGAAATTCATTCCTTTGGTGCGTTCCTCGTCGTCCCCATGATGGTGATCTGACAAAGCATTGTCATCGTTATCATTGATTACTTCGGTGTCTTCTTCGGCATCCTTCATTCGTTCTGTGCGTTCCTCGTCGTCAAGACGATCGTGATCGGACAAAGCATTTTCGTTGTCATCCTTGACTCCTTCCGTGCCGTCACATTCGTCCAGATGGTCGTCGTCGGCAAAAACGATGGCGTTGTCATCATTTTGTCCTTCTGTGCCTTCTTCATCTGATCTTGGACACAAAACATGGTCATCGTTGTTGCCGTGCTTTAAATCGCCGAGGTCAACCATCATACAATCGGCATCGCATACCTGCGAAGAAGACGAAGTGCTGGATGTTGTCGCGATTTGACTGTAGGAAGATGGCAATGTTGAGTTCGTCGAGGAGCTGTTTGATTTTTCGGCAATGAACTCGCTTTCTGAGCGAGTACATTTGCTAATGGTGTTCCTCAAGAGTTGGAGGGAGAACTTAGAGCAGGTGGAACGGCGTAGGTGATTGGACACGTACCGCCTTCTGTCAAAGCTTTGTACACAAAGAATACACACATGTGTCTCTTTTTTGCACCCTGTACATACCATGTGCGCATGGAAGGTATCCTTCTCGGCCAATGAATCAGCTGTCGGACAAAGGATTGCGGAACATTTATCTTCTGTGCAACGAAATAAAGTAGAAAAATCAAAATACTTTGTTGCATAGTTTCGGTTCATACCACGTTTTCTGTCATAAATCGTTTGCAGGCACACACACCTGTTACTGTAGAGTGTTTTGATAACGTCCATTTTAAGGAATGAAATGATTGATAACAGCACACAAGCAGATAGGGACCACAAGTTATTGCATATCAAATCGCAACCATTCATTCCCTGCCGACATGGTGGCGGTACATCAATTTCGTTCAAAAAAAACCAAGTTCAGAAGAAAAAGAAGAATTATAATTCTTATGACGTCAAAAAATGATGAAATTCCAGGGATCAAGGTGTTTTTTCTAAATGAAAAAATACATCCACATTTTTTTAACCAATTAGAAGTCGAGATGTGAAAAATTGGAAGGGTTTGTGATCAAAATACAAACGTCATAACGCATGAAGAGTATGTCACGTATATGTTGAACAGCTCAGGAAGCATTGCGTACCCCCCGGTAGTAATCATACGAAGATGTACAAGGAAGGTAGAAGATATAGGAAGCAATGTCAACAACAGAACGTTCTCGTTGAAAGAAGAATTTCTGAGAGTTTGATCACCACAAAAGCAACGAGGAAACATTCAAATAATTGTCAACACCGAAGAAAGAAATCCCTCTAGAGCATGGCGACACCAATCGAGGTTGTGGCAGAGGCACAAGTACTCCAACCAGAAGAAACAGACAACATGACATTAAATGCATGTAACATGAACGAAACTACAGCGGAGAAAATCGGAAAACTGGTAACGAAGGAAGAGTTCAAATCACTCAGCAGATCCGGAAGCACGATCTTCCTACCGTCGACCGTGTTCCCAAACAATGACAGAAGGGTGACCATCGAGGAAAGCAATCTGGTATTCGATACATTACATCTCATGACCGGACGCGTATGCAACAGGGACAGCGAAGAAGACCAAAGAGAACTACATTACATTGTGAACTCCATACTAGATGAAGCGCGAAGATACACAAGGTCAAGGATTTGCCAACAAAAGGATGTCGAGGCATGCCAGCACTGGGAATGGCGCATGAAGGGAAGAATTGTTGAATCATACGCCGACATTAACGAAGTACTGAAGTGCAAGTGGACAACGAACAGAGCAACGATGATACAACAGTGCCACGCCCTTATGCACGGAATGTACCAAACTAAAAAGTCTATCGGATGGTTCTCCCAGGGACTACAAGGTTTTCTTGACCTAAAGAGAATTCAGCTGTACAAGAAAAACCGAGCAGGGGAAAGAGTCATACTGGAACGAAATGACGTCGGTCGATTGTTGTCCTTTGCCAAACAGGCAAGGGCAAAGATCAACAGGGACAGGAATACCATACTTTGGAGGTGCCAAGGAATCCAGATATTCAGCGGAAAGAGAGGCAAGTTGGCGAAGAACCACCACAACCGGACTCCAGTAAACAAGTACGATGGAAGATGCGATGGGTATTACATAGACAATGTGAACAAAAACGAGCACGCACAAAAAACACTTGCGACATTAATGTCCGATGGACACACCAACGAAGAACTCATCGAAACGCTCAACATGATGAAAATGGCAAAGGCGGCGACAACAACAACATCAGTTGCGGTACAACACAGAAGAACACAAGAAGAGCCAACAACGATCCAGAGGATGGAAGACGGGGCATTGTTTCAACAAAACACGAATAATCTGGCAAACACCGCGTCCATCCCAAAAACCGTCGAGATACAAAACAGAAGAACAATATTGCAAGGATCCACAACTGAAGACAACTTGATCCAAACATCCGTTCAACAGCAGACAAAAGAAGAATACGAAGCAGAAGGTAGGGCATTCATCAACGCGTTAAGAGACAACGACAAGGCAACCGATAAGACAAAAGACAACGAACTAGACTCGCTATCATTGGATCTACAAACAGAAAATCATCACCTTGTTGATGAACGTCTGACAGTGGGAGGATTGAAAGAGGACCAAAGCGATGACGGAAAAAAGAATTCACCAAAAAAAACAACTGGCAACGCATCAAGCAGCGAAGCAACAGACACAGATGTCAGCAGTGCCGTATCACCGACGAATGTGAGACAGAAGAATATAATTCAACTACAGAACTTGATGAAGCCAAAACCAAAGCCAGACAAGAAACCAAAGAACAAAGGAAAAACAAAGGAACCAAAGCAAGGGAAGAGAAGGTCACCGAGAGGATCACCCAGCACCATGGAAGCCGAAACCGATAGCAACAAAAAGATCAACAATACGGGAACAACAAGCACAGCAAGGAGAGCCCTTCAGGTACGAGATAAACCTTTGCATACAAATATCAATTTACTGACATCGCCATACCCTTCCACAACAATCTATGATTCCACAGCTCGAAACAAGACGTCCTAAGCCAACATGTACACCAAGGAACCTAACAAACAAGCCTAAATCTCCAAAGAAGGAGGAAGAAGAACGCCATCAAGCACTCACGTTAGAACAAGTGACGCTAATAGAAAAAACAACAAAGACGAAGACGAAAAAGAAGAAAAATCCAGCAAAGAGGAAGAAACCGAAAAGTAGAAAATCAAGGAAGACGAAAAAAAAGGGAGCTAAACAAGACGAAGAAGCATCAGAAAATGAAGAGGAGACACCAAGGAAGGCAACGAAAAAAATAAACAAACAGAAAAAAACCACCGCAAAAGACGAAAGCGAAGAAGAAGAGACAGAAGACGAAGAAGAAACTTCTACAACGAACAAGAGAAAGAAGACGAGGCAATTGACAGGAACGAAACTGGTTGGCGACACACAAGACAACAAAGAAGAAGAGGACAAGGAACGAGGAAAAAAAAGGCGCATAGGTAAGTGGAGAAACGGTCATAGAACATTGATCATGGTTCAATAAAGTATCAGATGTCTCAAACAATCCAATTCCGCACGTTCATCGGCAGAGTCAACTGACAACCGAGGAGATGAATCCATGGGTGACGAGAAAACCAACCAACAACAAAAACCAAGGGCAAGAACAGTCATCGTACAACCAGACCAAAACGCGTCGTGCCCTACATGTGGAAGAGGGAAAGATTTACTTGAGCAAATGTTCAGAAACTACGACGTCCAGAAGTCTTACTTCACGGTTAAGTACATGACAGACTACACAGTGCCCTACAAGTGCTACGAATGCAACAAGTTCTGGGCTAATACAGACGAAATGGACAATCCCCTGTTTGCAAATAAAGACGTCGAACGAATTTCAGCAAAAATTGAGATGACAGTGTGTTTGTCAGCCAGTGATCCAACAAAACCTTGCTGCCGAGCATACCATACAACGTGCTACCACAAGCTTGTGCATCAAAAGAAAATTAAATCAGCAGGACGAAAAAGAAGATAGCATTAAAACAGAATACAAATAAATTTTACACGAAACGCCATAAAATTATCCAGCCATAAAATTATCAATATAGGGTAGATTATTAAAACATAAAATCAAAACTTATGGCAAACATAAAATGATACCCAGCATAACATTCTTTTGCTGGACACAAATGATTGGTCAAAAAAATGACGTGGTCACAGAACTGACGAGATATTCAATCAATTTGTGCGATTTGATTGGATAAAAAATATATGACAAACATAAAAAGTAAACCAGTGTGACATACTTTAGTAATTTTATGGATGACATATAAAACAAATTAATTAATACTTAGGAGATCGGAAGCATCCAAGAATCAAATACTTAAGTAGGTGAAAGATGCCTAGCAACCAAGTAAGACAGTTCCAATTCGATATTTAGGACAAAAAAATATGGCAAACATATTTTTTTGGTTATTTAGGAGATGACAACACAGAGGCATCCGAGGGCATAACCCGCTCAGATGACATTATGTTTGCCATACTTTTTTTTATCAAAATGACGAATTACAGCTATTTCTTTGTTAAATAATATAAAAAAGAACGGATGCAATAGAAGCACCAACGGAACATATACACCATTAGTAACATAGTTATGTAAAAATATGTTCAATATATGTTTACCATATTGTTCCATATTAGAGATAATATATGACAAAAGTATAGCACTTTCGTTGGTAGTGTGACGACGAAAAGAAAACTCGTATCGAACAAAAACAAAAAGGCCTCGACATCGAGTACGAGGCACATATCCATATGTTCATCGACCGCAAACGCATGCTCGAGGAAAACGAAGCAAAAGCATTCAGCTTAATTTTAACCAA
>JAVCKV010406553.1:0-12726 GCA_032274145.1 Herpochondria borealis | reverse complement strand
AAGCGTGGCTGGCTGAGCCATATAAGGTGTCGTCCATCCGGTGTGAACCGTGGAGCCATGCAGCCGAAGTCAAGTGGGTCAGCAGGGTTCGACACGACGCGCATGGAATCGGCAATTACAGATGCGTCGGCAAGAGTTTTTGGCGCGGCAAAGGCAACGATGCTCGCCAACCGGTTGAAACAGTAGCGCAGCCCCAGTTCCGGGGGTAGCACTAGTGGCGCCTCCGGAGCCGCCTCCGGGTCAACTGCGACGGCGCGTCGTGCTACGCACGCTATGTGCCCGCCGCCCCACACTGGTTGGCCTAGTAGCCATTCGGCCGGCTGCGCAGCCAGACGGACAATACCAGTCGTGACATCGGCGATGAAGAGCGCGGGGGCGCGGCGCTTGATGAAGCCCTCTCCAAATGGGTCACGCGCGTCTGCGGCGAACTTTGAGTCCAGCGGGGCAGCCCAATCGGAGAGGGGGTTCTTCTTAACCTCCTCCTTTTCGTTCTCGCCGCACCCTGCGGCGGCCCCAGTCGCTGACTTGCGAGCGGATGATGCTCGCGACGGGGCGTCCGCGATGTAAGCGACGAGGGTTTCGTCCGGAGACCAACACAGACCGCCTACCTCATGGTCTGTGTACACGGCCGTGTGAAGCGACTCGTCGACCGCCCAGACGGCCAACAGGGCGTCACAGTCCCACAGCTCCGCGACGGGCGGGCCATCCGGAGAGCTCGGGTCGGGGGAAAAACGCAGCATGCGCGTGCGCGACGGCGACCGAAACTGGGGAGCTGGTGGGGTGGGCAGGACGGTCGGCGGGGCAGCCGTGTAGTCAGGCGACGAGGGCGACGGCGACGGTGCGTGGAAGGTGCTGAAAAAGCGGCGAACCTTCGCGGCCGGAACGCGGTGCGACCATGTTGCTGTGACGCCCGCGCTCTCCGGCGCAAGCAGCTGGGCCGACTGGAGGGCGCGCGAGTCGAGGTTGAGCTGCGCCCAGAGGGCGGCGTTTGGCGACGGGGATGCAGCAGACGCCTTCGGCGCGGTGGTTGGACGCGACATTGCGCGCGATGGGGCAGCCGATCGGCGGTGGGCTCGCAGGGGCGTCGGCGCGAGGAAGGAGAGAGAGTCGGAGGCGAGGCGGGCGGCGGGGCGGGACGGGTGTGAGGGCATTGCAATGCGGATCACGGGGACGGGTGAGCAGACGACTCAGGACGGACACAAGACGGAGGGAGGAGGCGCGAATGGCGAGATCGCGGAGAGTGCCTTAATCGGTAGGGTGCCGTATCTGCGATACGGCATCAGATCTATGCAGCGCGTAGAGATGCGTTTTGTGGCTCTGTCGCGAACCGCCAAACCTCTGTGCAGCATCTCTCCATATCTCCCGAACGCCACATTCCCGGCACGCCCTTTTTGTCGACTCCTCTGCACTCGTCGCTCTCAACGAGCACCGCACACCTGCGCAAAATCCTTTCACGCTCTACCAGTTGCTTCGACATGTCCAGCCCTGCCTTTCTTCCCACCCCGGCACTTCCGCTTCGCGGCCCGCCCGCGCTACGCGCCCGCTTCACTGCCCCACAACGCACCGTCCGCGCCGCACCCACGCGCACGGTCCGCATGCAGGTATGGAGCGACCCCGCCGTCACGCAGGAGTATTTCGACTACCTGGATGGCAAGGAGCGCGAGGCTCTGTCAGACTGCCAGTCAACGATCGTGGGCGCGGGGCGCGTCGGTTCGTACTTCGCCAAGAACGGGCTTAACGACCTCGTCCTGAAACGTGGTGACTCGATTCCGCCAGACGCCCCCGGTCCGATCTACGTCTGCACGCCAACTGACAGCCTCGAGGACGTTATCAAATCGTGCCCCGAGGAGAAGAAGGAAGACCTCGTCTTTATACAGAATGGATTTCTTGAACGCTTTCTGCGCCAACACGGCCTTGAACAAAACACACGCTGCAATCTCTACTTCGGCATTCCTAAGATTGGCCGCAAGCCTATCGACGGCATCACAGACAAGGTGCCAGAGGGGCTCACAGCCGTCACTGGCAAGTGGGAGGCTGCCTTTTCCGAGCGTATGGAACGGGCAGGTCTGTCGTGCCGCGTTCGCAAGGAGCGTGACTTTCGTCGCAGTCAATTGGAGAAGCTCATCTGGATCTCGTGCATCAACCTCATCGGTGCCGTACATGGAAATATTACCATGGGTGAGGTCGCCAAAATGCATGTCAAGGAGGTCACAGAGATGTCCATCGAGATGGCACAGATGGTTCGTTTCACGCTCACTGTCGGGATGCTCCCGGATATCGAGGAGCGAGTCCTGTCCTACACCCGCGTCCTCAAAGACTTTCCGACCGGGCTGAAAGAGTTCAAATGGCGTAACGGCTTCTTCTACGAGTTTTCAAAACTTGCCCTGGACAAGGGCCTTCCTGATCCTACTGCAATGCACACGTAAGTTTCCCTCTCTTGCTCCTTTCTCCATATCCATTATTTTCAAAACCCGCCACTCTCCTTTATATCTGCCGCGGAAACTGACTCATGCGACATGTTGTGGACCACCAGTTCTTACTTGAAGGAGGGTAAGGAGATGGGCATCCTTGACTGGTGATTGTACAAAGCGCCCTGCTCGCCGCCTTTCAGCCTTAAACGATTTGCTTCGAGTGGATGTATCTTAACATTTATTCAAACTTGATTGTCTTCCTGCTTTTCAGGGCTATCGCCAGCAGTGATAACCGCACCCATAGTCTCTCACAAAAGCCTCTCGGCTAGGTCTATCTATCCTGCCGTTGGTGTCTCATCGGAAAGCGCGAAAAACGAAACAACTAAAGAATGAAATTGGGAAAGGTTTGGCAACAGCAGCGGATAGTGAATGCCACCGACGGCAGTTTGGGAGTTTTTAGTAGAGCGGAGGGTGCTTTCAGCGGGCGCACACTCACTACAGTGCCAGTTTTGGCTTGCGATCGTGAATAATGCGCTTCCATGCGTCGTCCAGCGCAAGAATGTCCTCCTCGCAGCGAATCGGCCGGATCGGCAGATTATCGTCAGTACGCTCTGGGTATCTATGCTTCATTTTCGGGGGCGGCCGCGCCCAGCACGGTAGCGGGAGGTTTTGGTTCTTCCACCTCTTCGGGCGTAGCAGCACAAGCAGGCCGAGCTTATTCCGCCAGGCAAGCGTAACCTGTCCGCCTCCGCGCAGAACAGCGCGCGCGGCATCAGGGTCGGTCTCCGTGACCTCGATATTGACCGATGCCTGAAAATTGCCGTCGCCAATGAGTCGGACGCCATGCTTGACCGAGCCGATCGCGCGCGCCTCGCGGAGGTGGCGGATGTCGATCGTACCCTCGCTCGGCAGTCGGCCGATATCAATCAGCCGTTGGATCTGCATTACGTAAATCGATCGCAATGGGCGCGCTAACGGATCGAATGTGTTGCGCTTCGGAAGTCGTTTTTGCAACGGCGTCTGGCCGCCCTCGAAGCCGTATCGAACGCTGCTGCGCGCCTTCTGCCCCGTTTGACCGCGGCCGCTTGTCTTTCCGCGGCCGCCGCCCCGGCCGCGGCCCACGCGAGTGATCGACTGATGGGCCCCGTCGTTGAGCGTGAAGTTGGAGAGGGAGAGACGGCTTTTGGCACCGAGATTGACGGAGTTGAGGACCTTGATGGAGGGGTTCTCCGGACGTGGCTTCCGAAGATGTTGGATCACATAGGGTGAGATTTTGCTCGCCGAGGACGCTGTGGAAAATGGACGGGAATTAGAGTTGAGGGCTGCGTTGAGAGATGCGCGGGCACGGGCGAGCACACGCCACGCGGACATGGCGTCGGATGTTGTGAAGTAGAATCCGCGGCCCTTGTCCTGCCGTCGTTGCGGAAGCGCGCAACTGCTCATCCAGGCTGGATCAAGGATGAGCCGGAGTGACAGTTTGAAGCGAGAAACCAATAGTGTATGTGATGTACACTTTTCAGCGATAATCTCGGTATACAGTAGTGTATCTTGTGCGTGGCACGCACGAGATACACTATTTGTTCCTCGCTATTTGAATTTCTCACTCTTCAACACAATGTGTCAATCACGGGGTTAAAGGGTAGCAGGCCTGTATGATACACTCTGCGTGCCGCATTCGCCGTTACTCCTCTCCTCAACTAAACTTCAAGTGCGCTACAAATCGGCTCATATGCCATGTTCAGGGCCGTTTTTACGGTTCTCCCCGGGCGTCCCTCTTCAAGCATAGAGAAAGCTCCGGCGCCCCTCGCTGCCCACCTTCACCTCCGACTATTCAACAACTCTTTCTCTTTCAATCATGAAGTTCCACCGTCTGGTAAGTTAGTTACTGCTCTGTCACGCCTGGACGGTTTCAATAACACTTCGAAGCACAAAACGCTGACTCTTCTTTGGCCAACCGCTCTGCTTCATTCATCCGTTCATACTACAGTACAACGTACTCGGACCGAACAAATCCATCAATGCTCTCATCATCCTCAACGGCCCATCTCTCGACCCGGACCTGCTCGACCTCGTTTGGCCTGTTGACCAGCCCACACAGTTCCCCCGCATCTGCGCCGACGGTGGCGCTAATCTTGTATACGAGCTCACCCACAAGAAACGTCTATCTTCGAAAACGCCCCCACGGCGTGAACGAGCTCCGACCCACGTCGTGGGCGACCTCGACTCGGTCCGTCAGCCCGTGCTCAACCACTATACGACGCTCGGTGCGAAAATCATACGTAACAGCAGCGTCATGGCCAACGACTTTGAGAAGGCCCTGGCCGTCGCCCACTCGCTTGCCTCTAACGACCAAAGTATGCCAACCGTCGTCATCGGCGGCTACAACGGCCGCCTCGACCAGACACTTGGCAACCTCAACACGCTCTACACCGCCGCCGAGCAGATGGAAGACGTCATCTGGCTCGATACCCGCAACGCCGCCCTCGCCCTGTCGCCCGGTCGCCACCACATTGCTATCGACCCGTCGCGCGAGGGCCCGGTCACGGGCCTCATTCCAGTCGGCAGGAGCGTCGACTCCGTCTCCACTGAGGGGCTGCGCTGGAACCTTGACGACCAGTCCCTCGCGTTCGGTAAGGACGGCTTGGTTAGCACGTCCAACGAGATTCTAGAGCAGGCTTTCGTCGTAGACACTTCTCATCCATTGCTCTGGACCATCGAGTTGCACCTGTCAAGCTAACTTGGATATATCTATTTTTTCAACATCATGTCACTACCGCTAGAGAGAGCACTGCAAAGACTTTTCGTGTGTGTACGTGCTTTCTCCCTATTCTATGCCGAGTATTCGCACTTACCATGTCGCAACAGTTCCTGTCTCGCTTTGTTCATTTGTTTTCGTTTTCGTTTTCATGTTGCGCTCTTCCTCTTCGCAGTCTCGACCTCTGTGTGATCATCTAGTTGATGATGAACACGCGGCTACGGTTCTTTCCGCGAATCTCCTTGAGACTACCCACATGGCGAAGCATGTTAATGACCGACTTGACATTTGCATCGATGCGCATGTTACCAAAGCCCTTGATCTCGCCATCGGTCAAGAACACGAGTCCGTATGTTTCATCACACTCCGCCTCGCGGAAATTGTCGACATGCGCGCGTTCGGGCGATGACAGTTTCTTCAACGGCCGTCCCAGCAGCGCGTACTTGCCGCGCGCAACGGCCGTCAGCCGCTTCGTGACGTCGTCCACCTTCTCGATGGTCAGCCTGCCACGCACGTACTGCGGTGCCGCCGCCAACTCGCCGCCCGACACTGCGCGCACGAACGGCCCATCCGCAGAGGCACTGTCCTCCGCCGGCTCCTCCACGAGTGCTTTCGCTTGTGCCGGCGGCTGTGCGCGTGTCTTGGCCTTGTTCGGGCGTGGTTTCGGGGCGGTCTTCGTCCTGTTCGCGAGCGCATCCGTCGACTTTGGCGAGGTACCCGCAGGCAGCGCAGCAGCACCCGTCTTCTTCGTCTTGACGGCGGGGGCAGTGGCGGTAGCATTAGTAACAGCCGTGGCGGGGGCAACAGGACCGCGCGGCGAATCGCGGTCGCTATTTGCGACCGCGGAATCGTTCTCCTTGCCAGAGCCGGCGAGGCCGAGCTGCGCTGCGACGTCTGGTGGCAGCTGGGCGCGAATGAGTGCGATGCGCTGCGTTTGGTGCGCCACGCTTGCGCGAAATGCGTGGTGACGGGCGAGCTCATCGCGCTCGGCGGCGAGATAGCCGCGCACGGCGGCAATCGCCTCTTCGAGATGGGTGACGGTGTCGGCAATGTCGCGTAGACTGGGCTTCATGTCCTCGCGGGCCGATGTGTCGCCCGTACGCGTGCGAAGATGCAGGAGCTGGCGGAGGGAGGTGACCTGGAGCTTAAAGTCGTCGTGCCAGGTGGTGAGCGGGTCGCGCGGTGTGGCATCCGACATAAGGAACATGCTGTGAGTGTCCGGGTGCTGCATTTCGTCTGAAGTCGGCGTAGATGGAACGGGGTAAGAGTTTGTTGGTAGCAGGCGGGTAGAACGATTACGGTGATGGCAGCGGGATGGAGGCGGGATGGAGGCGGAGGTGGACGTGGCGGGGAGAGAGGGAGAGAGGAAGGAGCGTGTAGTGGTGATGCGCGAGGCGGTTGTTGGTTGTTAAAAAAAGGGGCGAAACGAGGGCAACGGCGGAGGCAGGTTCAAGCCGCGTTTTTTTTAAATTCAAATTTAACCAATCCCTCCTGTACACGTGCAAAACAAATTTCACCGTTCCGACCGCCACCTGCAACCCTGGCGCAACTTTCATCTTAACAATCGTCCGCCACCATCCATCCCCCCCGTCACGACCATGATCACCCCCCAGACGACGAGATTCGAAGCAAGGGCGATGCTGCTTCCCTTTATTGCAATGGCAACCGAAACATCGTACAGAAACTTCGAGTCCACAAATCAAAAAAATATTGTCAACGAGTAAAATCAAACCCAAGGGCTGCGCGTTCATGGCGACGACAGACGATCCAAAACCATACAGCGCTCCCGGAAACTTGGGCACCCACTGCCCGGCGCGGACTTTCGCACACAAATCTTCCACATTACTGACGCAGTTCAAAGTCTTCCGGGGCCCCGAGCTGCATCTTGAGTACACTCTTCTCAATCTTCTTCGCGTAGGCGAGGTGCGAGCGCATGTGGTGATCGAGCAAATTCCGTCCATCGTCCATCTTGAGCATATATGCGGCCCAAGCCGCCTGAAAAACGTGCGCGTGCTTGTTGTACGTCGACGAGAGCCGGTTGGTGAGCGATGCGAGCGTTGTGTCATAAATCTGCTTGCGTCGTAGCACCTGGTCCTCGATGGCGCTGCGACGATCATCATCGGCGCCGCGTCGATCGGCGCGGTCGAGACGGTCGCGCTCGACCTCGAAGTCGACGCGGGCCGCCGCAACGTTCTTGAATTCCTTTTGAAGGTTCTTGATTTCGGCGAGATAGGCGCGGATGTTGCGCTCGATGGCGTGCACGGCCGTGAGTGACGGGTCGGTGTGGTCGCGCGCGTCGGCGTCACGTACGAGGGATTCGGTGCTCGATACTGTTGCCTCGCCGAGCCTTCGTACGGGGTCGTTCGACGGGTAGAGCGAGTAGAAGTCGTTTGCAAACTTGTGAAGGCCGGAGTAGAGGCGGTCGTAGTCGGCGTTGAGCGTGGCGAGGGCATCGATGCAGGCTTGAAGCGCGGTGGCGACGTTGGTGAGCTGGGTCTTGATGCGGTGGAACTCCGGGTCATGAAAGCGATCGCGACGGAGGGTGAGAGGGGTCATTTTGCGCATCCAGGCAGACATTGTTGAGGAATGGTGGGGGGGTGGCAGACAGATGATAGGAACGGGGGGAAGACGGAATGGTACGGCTGAGAAGGAGTTCGCGAGAATGGGTGATTGTACGGCGGGGATGGGTAAGTGGTGGCAAGTTCCTGTAGGTGCAAGGTGCGGTGCGGGCAAGAGTGATGATGGGGCGTCTATGAGGTTGACAGATGACGAACAGGCGTTACGTTATCGTTGTGTTGCTGGCAACGGCGAGCTACCAAAGGTTGTCGGTCGGTAACGGGAAGAAAGAATAGGCGGAAAGAACTACGAGAGAATCGAGGGGCACGAGGTGCCATAAAGGGTGCGAGTCGGGTGCGAGGGGTACAAGTGGTACGAGAAGCGTGAGGGGTAGCTGTCATGTTAGTCAAGTAAAGCGTAAGAGGAGGGAAGAGCCGTTACAGGCGGGCAGGGCGTTCAGGTGGTTTTCAAGTTGGGAGTTTTGAAAGAGGGCGCTGAGATCCGTGTCCGTTAGGCTACTCCATTGGCTGATCCCGATTGAAACGGTCCGATGCAAAAGTCGATGCAAAAGTCGATGCAAAGGTCGATGCAAAAGCATTTGCATTTTTGTAAAAACAACAAATTCGATAAATGTAACCATTCTTGTACTGTATTATACTGTACTCGTACAGTGCTGCAGGCCAATCGAAGAGTATGTTACGTAACTTTCGGGGCTTTGGCATATTTCTTATAACATACAAAAAATATATCAAAGCACGGAAAAAAAGGGTTACGTTAGCGGCTGCGTGCTACACATGATGCAACACGTACCGTAGCCGCTAACGTCCATTGCAGTTATCACAGCTGACAAGCACGTTGCCCACTTTTCCGGCTGCGGTATGATCGCTCACTCACCTGCTTCAACCACTGGAGTGATCCGTCCGTGCGCAAACGCGACTGCCACAAGTTGTGGTCATCGCGTTAGCGCACAGACTATGGACACATTCTTGGAAATATCCTTCGGCGTCGACAGATGTGACGCGCATCAGAGTCATTTCTTCTTCTCAGTTGATTGTGGATCACATTCACATACAGTAAACTGAGTGAAACTAACTTTGTTTGCTTGAAGCATTGAAAGATCCGGATACTTCTTACTCTCTCTCTCTCTCTCTCTCTCTGAGAGAGAGAGAGAGAGAGAGCAGCAGCAGCAGCAAGTATCAGCAATTTCTCCAACAAGAGCTTTCCTCGATACTTCAACACGGACACTACGGCTAAACGTTTAGGCGAGTGAATCCCAATCAGCAGTTCGCTTTCATCGCAATTAATAGTCTCGATACACGCGTTCCTTTTCTAAATCCTGAGCCACTGTGACCTTCACCCATGCATGTTGAGGAGCAGTGCTACCGGCAGAGGAAAGGTAGCGAACGAGAAAGGACATACAAAAAGTCAGTTGAGGGACGTAGAAAGCCAAGTATGTATCATGCAAAACATGTGCATGCCAAGGTCGGGTTGCACCGCACAGTCCTCTGGCAAACGCAGTATACGTAAGCGCCCTCGCACTATTCACAACTATCGTCCGGGGGTTGCAACTCGAAACATGTTCTTGTTGGCGGGATTTTGGAGAAAGGTAGAGAGAGAGAGAGAGAGAGAGAGAGAGAGAGAGAAGGTTCAATTGAATTGAATATAGAGTCAAGTCAGAGCCGTGTAGTAAAGGGTTAATCAAGGTGGCAGAACCATCGCATATGTGGTGCCATTGCTTACAAGCACACGGAACGTCTGCCTTGCACCACGTCTTGTGTAACTGGTGCTGTAGAGATTAGATGTACAGTACAGTACAGCGAGTAACTTACGATCTGAAGTCGAGAATCATGAGATTGGGTACCGCGCAGTATCCGTTTAACCCTTACGGATAGCGAGACCGTCGGCGAAATAGACTTTGTAAATTAAATTAATTTAATTTAAATCACTACATTGGATCGAGGAAATTTTATTAAAGACAAAACAGCATTTGCGTCCTCGGCATAGACGCACAGACGTTCCACTAACCCCCTTCACTACCATACCATTACTTGCGCCACTTATCTATCATCGTCATCATCAACATGTTATCTTCCTTTTAACAGATGTGTCGTCGAGAATTTCCACTTGATTTCCTTATCCTTAACTTACATGATTACATCCGTTGCCCCGACTGTTGCCTCATTTTGAAACCTCGGACCGTAAATCCCCGTCAATTTTACATCTTCAAGAAACAGCGACACACGCCCTGTCTCCATGTCTGTAATTCTGTACATCCATACCCCGATGTATGAGTCATATCGAGACAGACAACGAAGGCACCCGTGTGCCGTCATTGGGGTTCTCGCCGAAAAGACTCCCGCCCCCCTCTACCCTCAAAATAACTTCCTCGTTTCTTCTTTTGCTTTAAAACAGTACAGTACAGCTCAACGACTAGATCCCTACTACAGCCTTAATACTCCCCGCTTCTCCTCAATCATCTGGTCATCGCGTCTTTTGAGTCTTTTACGCACTTCGGTGTTACGACTTGCGAATTATTTAGATACTTGACTTGAGAGTAGACTGACACATGGCGGAACTACACTACCGTGCATCTGTGTTTCCCGGGCCAATCCTCTCCTGTCATTCCACCATCAACCTCCTGCCATTTACGGAAGTGGAGAACGTTGTGGCTGGGAAGCCCCACAAGGCTATCCCTTCATCCCAGTTTTGTACACATCATCCACTTTCTCTGTATAGAATTTTAGGGGTTTTCTTCGGTCTTCGCTCACTTTGCAGAATTGAGCTGATTCCTGTACTATTTTCTCTTTGGTTTTCGGTCGTCGCGAGGTATCTAAATACGCAGACGCTGTTCCTAAAGTCTTTCCTGTTTGTGCCCCACATCAGTTCCCATCCACATCTTTTTCAACTCAACTCAACTCAACTCCCCCCGTACTTTAAAAACTGAAAACACCTTCCTTTCGACATGAACTTTGATCGTCCCAGGTCTTCCAGTTTTTGCGCACCCCGCTCCAACGTCATGCACTCCTTGAAGAAAAACGTCGCTAAGGCAACCGCCGCACCGAGGGGCATCAACCCCGGCGGCGAGTTCCTGGACTACAAGAATCGTCTCCAGAACATTAAGAAAAACCTCATGTTCGTTGACAAGAAGATGGAAGAGGCGATCCGTGCCTGGCGTGTGCTCATCATCGAGCAGCGCAAGTTTGCTCAGCGTCTGCATGAGGGCTACCCCATCGCCGACGATGAAGTCGAGAGTCATGCCCGTGATTTTGCAGACGGCGCTCAAAAGATGTACGACTACTTCTTGCGCGAACGTAGCGCAGAGTCCGCCCCCTTCGAGCGCATGCATCAGCAGGTGAAGCTGTACCTCAACGAGATTGAATCGATCGAACGCATGTACGCCGAGCTTGTCGTAGCGAAGAGTGAGTCTGAGCGCTACCAGGCCAAAGTAGATGCGATGGATCGCAAGGGTCGTGGAAGCGACGTTCGCAGGAGCCGCAACGTACAGAAGATGGATTCGGAAAAGGAGCGTGTCGAGACGATTCGCAGGCAGGTTATTTCTGCGCAAAAGGAAACCTACGCGAAGGCTGGCGTGGTCTACAAAGCCGCTCTCTGTGCATACTGGTGGACGCACGAGCGTCACACCCAGGTCCTCATGCAAAAGATGGAGAAGACTTCAACTCAAATGGGTCATTGAGAAGTTCCAGGTTGGGAATCTTGATGAAAACGACTGCTCTGCACCAACTTCGGATGCCATGTAGCAGACATACCAATCCCTACCACGTGCAAAGAGATTGCACATTTGGAAAAATGACGCATATTTGAAAAGAGGCCCAACGGGTACGTGCTAAGATTTGAATCGGTCCCTGCACAAGATCTTTAAATGCTGCCACATTTGGCTGTTGCGGGGACAGCTTACTGCAATCTGCTCTATGCAAGATCTTTGTGGTACTGGGCTACGTAAAAAGGGTGTACTCCGTACTCTTGAAGCTTCGCGTGGACAGCAAGCAGCACCCAAATCCAGAGAACGCTCGGAACACCTTGTTCGTCCCCTTTGCTGACACCAAACCATGGATACACTTTTTCGAAAGATATAATGCACACAATCTCACTCGTAGCAGATATCAACAATTCATCTTTATCATCACCATGTTCTCTTTCTCCACGAAGACAGCCCTGACCCTTCTCGCCCTTGTTTCTCTTGCAACAACACAGGGTGTGACTGCAGCTATTAGCGCGACGTGTAAGAACGAAACGGTAGTGGTTGGCGAAGTGCCAGAAGTAGAGGCGGCTTCAGATGCCATTGAAACCACTGAGTCCGCCAACGGCGACACGTTCACCATCGCATACAGCGATTCGTCCGAGTTGGAAGCTGCCTGCTCTACCGCAGGAGGTAAATTCGTAAAGGCGGATTTGGACGTCAGCTGCACCGCAAAGGTCAATGGTCAAACCAAAACTGTGCTTGTCAAGATGGAGGATGCTCCAGGATGCTTTGGTAATATCTGCACAAATGAGGAACTCGACGAAATTGAGAACGAGCTCGCCCAGGGCGTGGAGGGAAGACTTGGAGGCTTAATTGATGGTGTCGAAGGTATTTCGTTCACTTGCGGCTCTACAGCCTTCAGCCGGTCCTCCTTTGGAGCGGGAGTTGGTGCTGCTTTAGCTACTGTTGCCGCCTGGTATCTCCTCTAAAATGATGCTTGTAACGAATGGTGGCTGGCGAAAAGCCCCCGCCTGCCTTTTGTTGTTGAGTGGTGGTGATGTCATGGATTGAAAAGTACTCCAGTAGTGAAACAAGATTAAAAGTGCGCCTCAAAAATTGCACGATCCAGTTTTTTCCACAGAACATACCTTTTATTCAGTCACCGGTATCAATATATATATAAGATACCTTGCCTTGCTGTTGGGTGTGTTGATCTTCTCATGGAGATCAAAACGTGGTGATGCACATGAAAAACGGAGGGAGAAAATACCGTTGCGTAGGTGGCATTATACCGTACATTTTCC
>JAVCKV010406443.1:0-11318 GCA_032274145.1 Herpochondria borealis | reverse complement strand
AACGGAGACGGGATTCTTTACGCATGAGGACATATAATTACGGGAGGGGCCCCTCTTCGTTGGAACTTTTCGGGTCGCTATCTGTTGATAACCAGGCTGAAAGGAGTCTCATGAGTCTTTCGATGGACTTGCGTGTTGTAGGCGTTGGTCAGCGGCTGAATGAGCCAGTCCCATATTTTCACGTTCTCCGTTAGAAAGACCCAAAGATGGGTGACCAAGGTTCGGTTTCATCTTTCGGTCTGCCCATTTTCTTGCAGGTGATAAGCTGTTTTAGTCACTTGCTGGATGCCTAAAAGAAAACGGACTCCTTCGAAGAACGTAGCGACAAGCTGAGGTCCATTTTCTGTCAACAGGCGGGTTGGAATACCGTAGGGGATGACCCAGTTTTCCAAAAATGCTTTAGCGACTGAGACTTCAATAGTGTAAGAAATTAGAGTCACTTTTTCCAGCTTAGAGAAACAGTATGTAGTGACCATAATGTCTTTTGATCCGTTTTCGGTCATTAAAAACGGACCCAGAAGATCCATGGTGATCAAATCTAGCGGCTTCTTAGCCGGGAATAACATCATACTGTTTTGAATCTTGAACCTCGTGCCTCTGGCTTTGGAACATTGGAGGCCTTCTTTCGCCACCAAAACGTCATCCTTTGCCGTTGGTGTCCAACCATACTTCCGTCTCAAGGAGTCGTACATTTTTGAGCCACGATTGTATCCGGCCAACAAAATTTAGTGGGCCAGATAAAGGACTTTGGATTGAAGAGTCTCTGCAACGACCGTTTCAACTGCCGATCCAAAGGAATACACGAGAACAAGGAGACCGTTATCTTGAAGATGGAAGAAGCTTAACGACTTTGCAGACTCTTCCTTCTACTGGTGACATGGGGTGTCTTCTTGTTTATTGGCGAGTATTTTCTCCATCTCAATGGGCTTCATTTCCGTTTCGTCTTTCACCAGAGCGATACATTCTGGGATTCCAGGATTCATTTTCCCCTCTTCTTTAAGTTGTAATGGTTGGAAAGTCTTCCATTGTTAATCTTCCTCGATACCGTCATATAAGTTATTTGAGAGCCCTTCCGCTAGAGCTATGACATACTTTCTTCGTCGATGTCTCTTTGGTCGAGAAAGTATGTTCTAACTCTTAAAATGACGTCCGCCGCTTTATGCTGCGCGCCTGGTCGTTGATTTGCTTCCTAGGCGAACCCTTTAGTCTTAAAACACATCTCTGGAGCAGACCAGAAGCATCTCAAAGACTCATTAGCCATCGTAGGGAATCATAATCAGTTCTAATGGGTCATTGACTGCCTTCCAGATAAACCCATAAGATAAAAACTTCCCAGACCATCGCGAGACACTTCTTCTCAGTAGTTTTTTAGTTCTGTTCAGCCTTTGAGAGGGACCTGGAACAGTGACCTATCGGCTTTGGATTTCAAGTCTTTCTCCTTCCTTTTCCTACAAAAGTAAAAAACCGGCCTGGACATCACAGGCATATTTTCGATTATAAAAGACTGACCGAGCTTAAGTAAGGCCAGAGTGGGCGTTGTGATCAACCTAGACTTCAATTCTTCAACGTTCTTCATTTTAATGTCTGTTAAGTGTTTCTGTTTAAGTGGTTTTACCTTTTCCATCTTGCGGGTCAGCGGATTAGCGATTTGGGAGAAAGTGGGGACGAATCTTCTGTGGAAATTTGAAATACCTAAAAATGAGCTGATTTCTGTCAAGTTCCGGCTGGGATTGCTCTCTGACGGCCTTTGTAGTCCGGTTGGCGACTTATAGGCTACTGATTACTTACAAAAGTGACACTTAGGCAGCTTGAGCCTCAAATCAGCCTTGTGCATACACCTCATCACAGCGTCCAAATGTTAAAAATGTTCTTCTGCAGAGAATTAGTAGAAAATTTCGTCTTCTAGATAGACCAATGCGTATTGAAAATTGAAACGCGAGGATTACGTATGCTGCTTGCTAGAAAATTCCAGAGGTGTTCTTCAGACCGAAAATAATTATCGTGAACCTGAAGATAACACGGTGTGACGTGAACGCCGCCCTTTCTTTGCCTATATAATTCATTAGAATTTTCCTATAGCCTTCGTTACAGTCTTGTGTGGAAAAGAGGGTTGCTTCGCCTAGATATTCTATGTATTCATCCATGCGTGGGATGGGAGAAGAGTCTCTTGCATAAATCATGTTGAGTCCTCTTTAGTCAACACAGAACCTGAATGAGCCGCCCGATTTTGGTCGAAAGAATATGAGGGACGCCCCAGTTTTTTCTGGCTATATGAATCCCTTGTCTAACAAAGCCTTAATATATTTTCGTTCTATGATTCGGTCCGGCTCTGTATGGGACCTTATGGACTGGTCGAGAGTTTTGCATAAAGTGTATACGATGTTCTGTCGCTTTGACCAGTCCTTATTGGCCACTTGTAAGGTTAATGTATAATTTCAATCATGTCCGGGATGCTTCAAAACTTCGTGCCTTGACGGAACTTTTCAGGCCAGTCTTCTTCCTTCGCTTCCTTGCGCTTCGACTGATCAGCTCAGTTGACCATTTTGGCACCTATGACATTGCGTCTTTTTTCTTGTTTCGGCCCCTAGGTCTTTCGTGTCGACTCGGCATTCTTCCCTCTCTGATTAGCCTGACGTACTTCCCCGGTCTTTAACAGGTTTACGGAAGGGGTGCCTGATGGGACTGCTAGAGTCTGAAAATTAGTCAATGGACAGAAGCATATGCGGCATATTGTGTGCCAGAGCCACGTGAATGTGCTTAGGTACGTTCAATACAGTGTCCATACTTTTGGATATTAAGAAGCAAATAGGTCGACCAGAGTTGATGCCCATGACGCCGCGTGCTGCGAGCGTTATTCAGTTGACTTCGGATTATAGTAGGGACTAATGAAGACCAAGCCCGGGATTTAAACGCGACCATAATGAGCGCTTGTGACCAAGGTTTATGGCATTGAGCGTTGGCAACTCGGACACGTTTTTCAGTTGTCGCATGATGGTTGACAAGTTTCAAGGCGGCGGATTTCAGTTCACGCGGCAAGTTTTTGGATTTATCTGTCTTTTTTCGTCTTCAGAGACTATGATCAGGTCCGGCTGGTCGATAGTCAAGATGGGGATAGGCTGTGAGTCGCAAGAGAAAATTCTTCGTTCCATTGGCAATAAACGCATGAAAAACTTGTTGGTAAAGGGGGTTCCTACCAGGGCAGAAGCAACTAGGTTGCAGAACACGCCGAAGAAGATCTTGATTCGTACGTCTCTAATTCTAAGAAATAGGCGGATAACGCTAAAAAAAGTGCCACGCGAAGATTTCTCAGCCGATTTGACAACGTTGCCTGAATAGTTTTGAAGATTCCAATGCCACGTTCGTGGCAGGCAGTTTACTGAAAAAAGGTTCATCTTGGCACCCGTGTAGACCAACAGAGGAATGCCGAGCATTCAATCAGGCAATAACCGAGAATCGCTGCGACATTGTAGTTCTTGCCCTTCAAGGGGCTTTCATCTTCTTCCGTCTCGAGAGGTACTTTGAATGATTGAATATTCTTTGTAATTTTTGCGGCTTTGAAGAAGCAGTATTCGTATTTGAAGGCTTCGAGGTCTTCTCAGTCGTGTTTATATGTTGTTGTGGGATTTCAATCACTGCCGCTTCAGAGTCTTCTAGAGGGTCGACTGCTAAGTCGTGCCTTGGGGGAGTTGGAGTTTCAGTCCCTTCAGCATCTGCGCTTATTTTCCCGCCTGACGTGAATTCACTTGGTTATGAGTAACCGTGGCGCCTCCTTGAGTCGAACAGGTCGATCTAAAGATGCCTTGAATGCGATTTTAATTGGAACGAAGGCCATTTTCGCATCAAAGTTTGGAAATCCGCTGGTATTTCGCCTCCCTGAATCTTAAAAATTCTTCGGTATTATCGGCGACCAGTTATTTACATTTCTGAGTGCGGTGGTTATTGGCAAGACAAACACGGCAATTGTGAAACTGAGCAGGTTGGCCAGGAAGACCATTAGAAAAATAGGCTGCAAAGACTTCTTCGAAAGAGTCGGCGGCTGCCACAGACGAGTGATGTTGAGACAACGCGACTTAATGGGAGCGGTCAGCTGAGGTCTTAGAATCATAATTTTCGTCTTTCTTCCCATCTTTTGAGCCTTTGTTTTGACTGCGCCGGGTATTCGAAAACTTACAGGGGTCTTGTCTGGTCGACTTGTTTCTCTTCGAGTCTTTTTTTGTCGTGGTACCCGTGGACGTCGGATGCATGTCTTTGAAGTTCTCGGAGTATCGGACGAGTTCTTCCAAGGACTTGTCTGGATATCGCGACAGATTACTTCGTATGTAGCTTATGAGATACATACGCAATCAGTTCAGGAAGGCATATTTTAGAGCCTCCTCCGGGAGCACGTCGCCGGTACGCTCTGTTTTGTCAGACAAATTTTGGTATTTATAACGGCATGCATGTCTTTTGGCTTCTTGGATTTCGTCGGCTGCATATTTCGTCATAAGGAGCGCCCGGTGAACTGAACGCACCACGCCCTCCCGTTCGTGGCTCTGTACCCGAAGAGTTCTTGGCTTTGAAATAAAACGTATGACTCGGCGCCAAATGCTCAGAAAGAGCTATCTTCCACTTCAACGTAAACTTCACCATCAAATCGCGCCTTCGGCACGCCGAATTGAGAAGCATTTTTGTAAGCATACCTTGCCTGTGTTTGTTTCTTTTTCTCATCCCCTCTAAATTCATCTTGATTTCCATTTCTTCCAACAGCATCATAATCATCGTGTCGCGCCTTTGGCGCAACGTTATTATGATCATCAAAATGCGCTTTCGGTGCCTGATCGTGCTTGTGTTAAAGTTGCCTTTTCGGCGCCACATCATCAGCACTCTTGTTCATCTTCTTCTTTTGTCTCTGTTTGCAGATGCTAGCAATGACACTGGATGCTTTTTAATCCTTTCCTGAGCGAAAGGACATCATGAGAGAGTTTCTCTCCAAGAATCGCTTCTAGGTCGAGAGAAAACTGTGGTATGGCATGGTAGCTCACTCCAGCCGCACGAAAGAAGGGATAAATCGTGTAAGAGATGAGCAAGCGGGAGTTTTCTGTGCGAACTGAAACGACTGAAACGTTTGGTTGAGCTTCATGTCCTCGTGTAGCGTATTGTGAGTCCGAATCGGAGGCAAACCCAACCACCCCTAAGGAGACCAAAAATATGGACATAAGAAAAAACAAAGAAGCAAGAAACGTAAAAAGGTTAAATTGAGTACAGCTTTTTGATACCAAGGTTCTTCTTACCGGGTAGTCTTCAAACTCTTGCACCGCCCATGCTGCTTTTGTAGCGGCTTTGGCAGCCCAGAGGTGGTAAACATGGCCAAAAACGGCCCAAGGGAAAAAAAGAAATTAACTACACAGAGTACCCCTGCTCCTTACAGTGTCCTTCCATAGCGCCAGGCACCTTAACCTAGACACCCCCAATATTGCAATCGGTAATAGTTGTAGGCCCAAAATACGAAGACATCAATTAGCGGTTTGTACAAACAGCCCAACCAACCGGCGCCCGTAGCATCCATAGGTGGAGAAGTAGCGGAGTAGTTGCCATGATGCACTGCAGACTTCTACCACTTGTGTCACAGAGTGGCGGAGTGGCGGGGTGGTGGCGCGATTTCGAGCTCCGTGTGTCCCGCACACGTGTAAGGGGCCGCCACTCCTGGTGCGTGAGCCCCTTCGCGCCGTAGTTCAAAATAAAGTTTTATCTCGATATTTTTAATTCATGTTTCCATATTTCCCAACAATTTGCAAATTTCCTAACATTTTGACATTTCCCGACCTCGAACATATTTTACAGTTTATTGTGTAAATTGATCCAAATCTCAATATTTTACAGTTCTTCTGCTTTAATATCGTGATTCTAACTCTTGTACGATGTCCAATATATTCACCTTGCATATGGTCATAACTTTATGCATACCGAAGAAATTTTGAATAACATTACTGCTTCCGCTTGTTTGAAACTTATAAGTTTGCAGTTATGTGGGACTTCGTTGAGAAATCCACTAAAAGTTTCTGGTAGCAAAGTCTTTACTTCATTACGCATTTACGGCGTTATTTTTTAGGCCCAAAGGCTTAAATTCTGGATCTTGGAGGGGATTTATGTTCGTAATCGCTGCTTTTCGCATAAATAGAGCTGGATTTTTGCATATCGTGACCAGGTCTATTGCAAATTTCTAAATTAATTTTCCAACTGCTTCGGATTCCATAGTCCAAAAGAAGTCTTCTGCATTGCCTTTTATTCGTTTGTGAGAAGATTGGAAATTTTAGTTCTTGCGGCACTCGTCAGAAATAGTCTGAATAACTGCAAGCCCGGGATAAATATATTGTCATTTAAAAACAGTGAAAATTTCTAATGAAATTATCTCTTCCATGCTGCGTTGCATTGCCTGTGATCGCTCAAGAATAGCAACCATGTGGTAGATTTGTTTTATTTTCTTTGCACATGGGTTCTTTTTCTGAATTTTCATACGGTCAGACATCTTCATGAAATACGAAACCTTCGTCCTTAAGATGACGGAATCAGATTTGACGGACCTCAACGGTACATATGACTCGAAATTCAAATCATTACCCGAGGAATGTCAAAATGATAAGGATAAAATGGAGACACTTCGAGTGCCTCTAACTTGCAGAAATTCTCAGCATGCCTCAGTAATTTATATCGGACAGTTTTAAGGAAACCTGATGCACTCAACCTCGGTAGAAAAGATACCTTCTTTGAAGACAGTGTTTTAAGAACAGTAAATTCAGTTGAATTAGTCAGGAGTCCACTGGTTACTAATTCATGTTTGCATATGGTTAAATCCCATTTCCGAATTGGCATGGCTCGCGTGTTTTGCAAGTTGTAAGTTGCGTCTTCCAATACAGGCGAACACATGCCAACAGGACGAAAACATTAGAGCGTTTTCATAGCGAAACGACTTGGTAGTCTGCAATTATTAAAGAATGGCAGACTATCGATTGATTGCAATCTGAAAACGGTGTCCAGTTTTTATCCTTTTCAGTGGGCGGTTAAGAGGACCAAGTTCCGGAATTAGGAGTAATTCGTGCGAATAACCGCCCCAAAGCCGACTCAGTCGAAGATTGCTAACTCGATTGCAGGTTATAGTGTAGTTAGCAATGTTCGACTTGCCGATGTGTTGTTTGAGTTGATGCTACAAATTTGTAGGTCTTGAATCTCAAGAACCTCCCAATAGTGGTGGTAAGTAAGACTAAACAGACCGGACACAAAACTAAACGTACCACTCGTCGATGAAGAAAATTTTCATCTCGTTGATTCTCGTCAAGCTGTAAGCCCCTTGTCACCAAGGGCAATCGAAAATTGTACGTGCTACTTCACATGGTCCATGCGTTTCTATAGAAGCATGATGCGTATCTTGACCAGTTCGTTCATCGTGACGTTGAAAGACGGAAATAATATAACGAAAATAAAATGTTTTGTTTCTCGAGATATTCCATTGAGCTGAGAAAATATTTATCATCTGCGTCTTAGTAATATGGATAATCAAAATTTTATTCCTTTTCCAATCTATCGGACGTCAATTTTCCGCCACGCAATACTACTTATATTTTTCGTTCTTTCAATTGCTTGTAATATCTATCAAAGTCCTGCATAAACAAGGAAAATTAATTGCTTACAGAGTTAGGCATTTAATTTTGCTTAAAACGCACGCTAAAGATCCGATTTATAACTTTCACACTCTTTGAGAGACCTAGGAGAACATATTCTTCCACTTTCTATCTATGGGATCTTCTTTATGTCCTTGGAGTTTTCCGGAGGGGGCATTTAAGTTCCACAGGGAATCATACAGTTGATTTAAAGTCCTGGGCATTGTATAAAAGGCGCACGAATGGTAAAAATTAACGTAATGGCACGCCTAGCTCTCAACGCATCCGTCTTTGTTGAACGGTCTTCATTTTAAGCCTCTTGAATATTTTCAGATATTTTAAGACAGTATCTGAAAAGTAAATAATTCAGCCCGTCTGTTTCACTTTGCCTGTAGTTTTTCTTCCATAGCACGGAAGTCTGAATTGGTAGCATTAAAATAGCTTCCAAAATGTGGAAGTCTGAGTTTTTGAAATTTGTATTCAATTTAATTGGAAGTTTTTTGAATTTCTTAAATTCGCGGATTTAATTCCAAGAAGTTTTGTGTTTTATTCCTCTTTATATTGGTCCGTAACATGCGCCACCCTCCGTAACCTTTTCGGGACTGTATGGTTCCACGAAAAGCACATGTCACCATTATATGTTCCCCGCAATCACCTTACGATTGGACTTAACACTTCTCTGTCAGATACACATTCTAATTATGGAGATACTTTGGTAATTGAAAAGGTACAAGGTTGATTATCGCTTCAACTTGTAGCTCCCATTAAATTGTATCCGAAAAAATTCCATATCATATCATGGCCGTGAAATTTGTCGTTTTACACGATATAGTTTGTACCTGTAGATGGTACTGCACGCAGCATATGACACCCGACCCTATCCTGGAACTCCCAATGGCAGTATAAAGGTTTCTTTTATCCTACGATATTTTCTTCAGATCATAGTTGCACCCAAGTCTAAAAATACTACCTTAGTACATTACAAACTTTGTCGTCACCCTTACTTTCTTATTTCCGTACGTTTATAGTTATTTCCTTCCTGCTTAAATACTGATGTCGGATAGGAAAATTGATTATGAGGTTTGCATCTCAAGAATGATTCAAACTTCTCGCACGTCGGGTTAGATTTAATTGTGCACAGCAGTTAACGGTGAACTATTTTAACAACGACGAAGATATATACAACGAAGAAGATATATTCATAGCTGGGGCTGTACTAAAAGTTATTTTCCCGTACATGAAGAATTTTACAGGTATCAGATAGTGCATAAAAATACTTTGTTGATCGTTCGCTTTAAACGGCATGGCGCTTTTTTACTGGAAGCTAGTTGTTACTTATTTCTATTCGTCACATCCAGTCTCATTCTCTTTCGAACTACCTTCGTGCTCACTTCCACTACCACTTCCACTTTCAACATCCGATTTTCCGACTCAGAAGACGAAAAATTTTACTCCTCATCGTACTCACCGCGATGCCTCTCATTCTCAACCAGTTCTTCCTCATTTTATTTTGGAATGCATGAGGTGCACTGTTTATGTACCGTCTTGCCAAAGCTTGGTTTCCAGTATGTACACACTTATGGCTTAATAAACCGCCTGCGGAAAATTCGATGTCTCATCCGTGCCCGGCGGTATACACCCCTCGATATTGCGGCATCCCATGGCGCTTATTTCTCGCATGAGTGCACGGCAGAGGATATTAGCATGGCTTGCGAAGTTATCTAAGTCTGTTCATAACGTCTTCCGGTATCTTCGTAATGTGCGTTGTGATCATTCCTGCGAACCTGAAAAACGAACCCATTAACTTCACATTTGCTTGTTAGTCCGCCACGTATAGTGTATTGTTCGTCGTTGCAACTGAATATTTCCGAGGAAAAAATTGATTAGATTAAAATTGTCCGAACGAACTATGGGGGGACGGGGAAGCGGCTTGTTCTGCACGACGCGACCGTAATTTTATCTCCACGTTCGTCAGCCAGCATTCTTCAAAATAGTCAGTGTCTTCTTTTCCATATTACAACCAGTGTTCTCTTAAGGTATGGATCGAAGAGGGCCCCATCTTGTTCAACTTGCATGCCTTGCGCGGCAATTTACTAGCATCGGGACACAGTCTGGACTCCGTATCCCGCACGCGTCCCGCACGTCGAAAACTTAACATTGTCCAGTACAGGCGCGTCAGATCCCTTCTTTCTCTTCTTTGACGTGGAACTTTCAGTAACCAAGAGTAAATTGTTAAGAAACAGGCGTGTATCGAAGTTTTTTGTCACGTAAAGTTCAAGTACATGTGTAACCTTCCGCGGACTCACAATCTGCGGTAGGAACTTGGACGTAATCAGGAACTTGCTCGTGGCTTTCTTCTGTACCACAAAAATATGGACTCCTCGCGGACGAGAGCATCGCGTTGGCAGTACACAGTAGCTAGTGCATCGCGAATTTTCTGCAGATATATGAGCATATTCATTTCAGTCAAAAAAGCATCAAAAGTGGCCTGGATAGTGTGACTGTTTCCTGAAATACCGTGGTCATTTGATCCCTTCTGACGACGGTCAATTCTCTCCTGAAGAGCCGTGCGCACATCTTCTGCCTCCTTGGAAGGCGTGCGTATTGTTGCTGATAGATCTCAGAAGTCCTAGCTGACTGGATGTTCAACTCCTCTGTGAATAAGTCGGAGATATTCAATGCCGTGAGGAGGTTACAGAAAGACATCTCGCGTGGTGATTTCTCCTCCTCATAGGAAATTTCACGTAGTTGACGGACGCGGAGATTGATTGGAGACATGGTTGTGTTTTTAACCTCTTCTGTTCTCTGGTATGAATGAATTCCACGTACTAGTGCGGTCGGTGTAGCCGTGTCGGGTAGTTCTGAAGGATGTTGGGAGCGGTCGTGTCTATCACGTATAGGAAAGTTTCACAAGGGGGTGATGGATCGTAAATGTGCGATTTCGTTTAGCTAGTCAGAAGTGGGTGGGGCGGGGGCGGTTGGGGAAAACTTTGATAATTACGAAATTACCGAAATCATCGTCAAGACTGAGGTCTCAAATAGTTACACAAATCATGACCAATATTTGTGTCATTATTTTTTACCTCCTTCCCGAGAATCGACACCCAAAATTTGGACTGAGAATTAGAACAGAAGTAGAATTTCTGGAAGCATACGTGATGAAGAAAAATGAAATGTAAACGAGTATGCGGGCGAAAAAGCAAAACAAAATATTTGATTTTGAGCATAAACGCGGGGAGCGAAGTAAAATGAGGTTTATTATTGATGTAGAATTTGCACGATAGCAATGGACCTTAGTCTTTATTTCCAGAGGAGCATATGTCCGTTGCACGAAAACACGGATTTTTGCAAGTTGGCTGCTTAAGAGGCATTAAATTGCTGCAAGAGTGCGCAAATTCACAGGACTTTATGTAAAGCATGAACTGCGAATAAGATAGTAAAACGTTACTAGGGATATTTCCGGTTTGTGGCGTTACGACTTTTGAATGGGAAGTAAAAAGGAAGACGAAAATGGAGTTGACATGTTGTACTGCGTCCTCGGGACGGAGGTCACAAATAATGACACAAATAATGGCAATTATTTGTGTAACTATTTGCGACCTTCGTCCCGAGGACGAGTTCAGTAATTTTACTTTCCGAACGTTAAACGCGCGATAAAGGTATGGTACGCGCGTTAACACAAAC
>JAVCKV010406332.1:0-12728 GCA_032274145.1 Herpochondria borealis | reverse complement strand
ACACGTCCCGGTGCACCTTTTTTCGCCAACCTTCGAATTTCCATCCGCTCGTGTGCAGAGTGCCTTTCCAGTCCGTAGCTCCGCCAGCCCGGCGGTGGGAGATCCGTGTCAAAAGTCCCGCCTCCAGTTTGCCCACTTCCTTCCAATTTCGGCCGACCACAATTCTCGGTGTTGATCCCCATTCGCGTTGCTTCATTCGACGGACAATCTCCTCGTCCGTCCCAGCCATCAAGATGACGTCCAAATGCGCTGCATCTGCTGGGGCTTCAAATTGTAGGATGCCTTTCAGCCGCTCTCGTAGAACCTTTCCTACCGGCGAGTCAAGGGTGCTGGGGTCAACGTAAATGACACGCCAGTCTCTCCCACTGAAACTCAGCAACCAGTCCACTGACCGCGACCCAATGACTTGGCACACATGATCCCGACGAAACATCTTCACACCCCGTTCAACACGCAATTCTTCGCCAGTACGTTTCGCAATCGTGGTAGGACTAGAAGGGCTGGTCGTAGGAACAATCGCTGGGCTACCCTTTAACCCGTCCCTATCTGGTCCTTCCTCCTGTCACTTCACCTTGCGCTCCAATGCGCTCATGCGTTTCAAGACTTCGTCTAACGCCTTTTTCGCATCTCCTGCCATGGAGGTTGCCTGTTCAACGGCCCGCTTGTGTTTTTCCACCGTGTCTTTCAGCTCCTTGTTCTGTTTGAGTACACTTGTTAACTCCTTCTGAACTGACTCCATCATTTCAAACCCAGAGTTCGTTGCGAGAAACTTCACATATTCCGAAGAGATTGCTGGGTGATCGTCGAAATTTGCCACGTCGAAAGCTTCCATGATGTCGTGTGTACGAAAAACCGCCCATAGGACCGCCTTGCACATCGAGTGTTGGTCCCCTTCCATGTTGTCAAGGGATCCCAAACGTGCAGCGTACAAATCATTCCATACGCGCCGGACCAACTGCGTCGTCAGCGCCCAAGCTTGACGTTTCGTGTACTTAGAATCCAAGTACACCGACTCGAATGTGCGATCAATGAACGAAATCAGGTTTCCCAACCAGGAAACTGACTTCTCGAGTGCTTCCACCGCCACACCATACGCGATGCTGCCGTACTTAAATTCCTTCCGAATCCGTTGACTGACGGAGGTCTTGATTAGGACCAACCGTTTCTCGATGAATTTTTTCATACAGCGCGCTCCAGTTCCCCATTGATCTTGCGTTTTGAGATTCGACAAGTAGGAGGCTTGGTCCGATGCGCCCACCTCATCAGCGGTTCCGCTGTGCATCATCTCTGGCACCTCGTGAAGGAGCGCCGCCAGAGCCTTAGCGTCAGCTTCCGTGTTGATGTTTAAATCCTTGCGACGCTTCATAGCGTCCAACAAAGACTTTTGATTTGTGTCTTTCCCAACGATGAGATGCAACAACAGGTAAGGGTCCATCACCAGACCAAAGGCTCTCTCCTTAAAATTTTTGTCAATCCATGGTCCAAGTTCTTCAATGGAAGAAACCCCTATGCCCGCAAACTTAATGGCCGTTTCTTCTCGCTCGGCCTTAAGAGCATCCACCTTCGCCTCAAGCTCGCCAAGAGCAATATCCGAGTCGTCCGCGCGTAGCTCTAATGAATCCATTCGGAGTTCCATGGCCGGATCAGTGAAGGGAATGGGAACCCCCGCGCTGCCCCCACCTTGCATTCCCAAACCATGCGCCATCGCTTGAGCGTTTCCATTCATTTGGGCTCCAGCTTCCAATTTTTTAACGCGCTGAAGCAGGGGCGAAGCGATCTTCAGAAACGTGTCCTTAGCATCCTTGATGTCAATTTCAATCCCCGCATTCGAAAGCTTAGCTTGTTGTTCGAGGTCCGTCTTTGCGCTGGTCAATTCAACTTGCGTCACGACATCTGATGTGACATCCAGCTTGTCTCCGATGGACGAGCACATTGTTCCCAACGTTCCCCACACCGTGGGGGCGACTAAGGAGCTCCCCCCGGCATCTCTCTCCGAGCCCAGACTATCTGCTAAGGAGTCCACTTTGACCGAGATCTTGTCTAAACCATCCTCGAAGCTGAGCATCAGCTTGCGCGACTCGTTGGTGAGTATTTCCACCGCCTCCGCCACCTCGCCCAAGCCCTTGTCTATGGAGGGAACCATACCTTGAAGCGACTTATCGAGCACATTCTTCTTGAATTGCAAAAGCTTCGCGGGGGAGTGCAACACTTCACGGTAGGGCGAGAAGTCATCGAGCTTGCTGTCCTCAAAGGAACGCTTGACTTTCTTTCCCGGGGTTTTAAAAAGCTGGGACTTCGTCACTCTTTCCTCCTCTACCTTCAAGCTTGCCTTATTAGTGGCTGAGCTATTGAATGACGCAGCCTGAAACAAACGACGCCAATCGTCGAGGGGCTTCGTCGAATCTTGCCAGTCGTCTTCCCAAACCTCGTTCGAAACTTGATTTTGGCGAAGCACCGGTGACGAAAAAGCCGTGTCCTTTGACTTCCCGATGACAAAGAGGCCATCTCTTTCATACAAGAAAATCCGTTGGGCCCCGGAATGCTTGGTAGTACAGTTCTCACGTAGACAAAAAGTTGCGCCGTCGCCAATGTCTTTAAGACAGTATGGTTCACTCTTAGACAACAAACGAAGACGATACTTCTTACCGGTTTGTGCGCTGCCAGCGCCCCCCCCGGCTCCCGCTTCGGAGGAATCCGAAGAGGCGAGGCAACGCCTCCAACTCGCGAAGACAAACCCAAAGGATCAACGTCTTCAGACACTTCTGCGTCTTTTAAGAGGGCTGCAAGAGCGACATCCTCGTGCGAGCCTGACGACATGTAAAAAATCTCAATTCGTGTTCCGGTGATACCCAAGCTGCGTGATCAGTTGTGCACCCAAGCTAAAACCGGAAACACAAAAGAGTGAGAACATGGTTAGAGTATGATCTTCGATCTTACCAAATTTAGGTTCGTGAATGAGTTTCGAGTAAGTGGTAACTTTACTCCGTAGTAGCCTTCTACTTAGGAAGTAGCAGTTCCAACTACTCGGACGATCCCAAAGAGGTCTGTCAGGTAGAGACCCAATATGGCTCTACCTGAGGAGACTATCTGACTCAGCATGCTCAGATGGTGGAGACTGGAAATACAGATGACTTCCCAGTTCAGCTGCCGTCTCCTCGTCTGTTCTCGTGCGGATACGTTTGAAAGGTTTATAACCAGTGAATGAGTTTCCAGCTTAACCCGGAGGTAAGAGTAGCACTGAGTGTTGTACGGGCAGACAGACTTCCTCAAGTTAGACCCGTTGGACGGACGACAGAATAAATGGGAAGAAAAGAACTTCTACCTCTTGCTACTAGAGCATACAAAGCTGCTCCTCGTCGTCCATTATGATGGAATCGAGAACTAATGGCGATGAGAAAAAAGTCAGTAATGGTCCTTGCGCCTTTCTTTTTGCTCAATTGGAAGAATGCGCATCAGCAGAAGGCGTTGATAAACAAAACCCCAAGGTACGTGAACATGTACGCTGGGAGGAATGTGCTGTACTGTAATTTGCCAAATTGGTATTACCATAAAGCGTGAGTCCTGATCAACATTCTGATTCTCGCACTTGTTCGCATCAACGTTCCATTTCATGTAACAACTGGTACGTTGCATTATATTTTTAAATTGGTGCACATAACATGTTGGTCCGAAAATGAAAGGAAAAACTGACTGCATGCCCATCACAAACGGACCGCGTCATCACCTGCATTAACAAACACCCGAAGTTTTTCTACAAAGCACCGAGATAAATCAACGCACATCGCTTTTCAATGGGCACAATGCTCCCTCTTTTACAACACTCCAGGGGAATCCCTATCCACGGCAGTGCGAATGTCTTCTGACTGCAGGGTACAGTGTCATCATAAAATAGCTACTATGTCCGCCCAGAGTTAACTCAACTATACTGATGACGACAATATCACACACCTGCTGCAGGGATGTAAACGAATTGATTGTAGCTTTCGAGTGCCTCTACAAATTGCACATAGGTGGTTACATTTCGACGTAACATTCGATCACATCATCAGGTTCAAAATCTTCAAAGTCGGCCAAACCAATACCACATTCATTGCCTTCATCGATGCGATCAACCTCGGACTTGAAGTTACGAAGACTCTTAACCTTCGATTCTACCAGGATCTTGTCTCCCCTCATGACGCGGACATTTGCACCCTTGCGAAGGTACCCATCAGTGCAACGACTTCCAGCAATGTTGCCTGTACCACCAATATTAAACACCTCCTGAACAGTCGCCGCACCGACGTACTCTCCCTCTGGGGTGGGAGAAAGCACCTCTTGCATTCGAGATTCGATAGACTCAATAGCATCATAGCTTCAAATTCGCAACAGAAAATTGTTAGCAACTAACCGCGAGCCCAAACATTCATAGCGGCACGACACTTACATGATACTGTAATACTCAATCGGGATGTTGTTGAGCCTTGCATCATCCATTGCATCCATCGATGCAGCAACTCCAAACGCAAGAACAGTGGTGTCGGGTGTCACACCGGCAATCGCGACGTCGCTCTTCGTAACCTCCCCTGTCTCACTTACGAGGACCTTCACAGTTACGATCGCTTCCTCATCTTCTAGTTTCAGTTCACGAAGTGCGCGAGTAAGCGCCTCCGCCGATCCCTGCACATCTGCTTTTACGACGACGCACATTTCACGACGTTCTTTGTTACTAGCTCCCCCGAATGTGGCAGCCACAGAACTCATTAGGCCAGCTTGGTACTGAGCTGAATCTTTCTCGCGGGAAATTCTAAGTAGAACGTGAGGACACAAACTTTACCACGCGAACATCAGCCATCAACAACACTTACCGTTGGCGATTGTCGGCTAGGTCTTTTGCGTCTTGCTCGTCGTCGACAACAACAAGCAAGTCACCAGCTAACGGTACGCCATCGAATCCAACAACGCTGATAGGCACACTAGGCCCAGCTTCGTCGTAACGAGTTTTTCCGTCAGAGCCAATCAGAGCCCGGACTCTTCCAGAGGTTGTTCCAGCTACGAAATAGTCACCAACCTTGATGGTTCCTTTTTGGATAAGAGTAGTAGCGACAGTTCCTAATCCACGCTCCACCCGAGCCTCGATAACAGCACCCTGCGCATTTCGATTCGGATTCGCTTTTAGATCCTGAAGATCTGCTTGGAGCATCACCTTATCCAACAAGTCATCGAGGTTCATTCCCGTCTTTGCGCTAATCTCAGCGGACAGAACATCTCCTCCAAGCTCTTCCGACAAAATATCATAGCTGGTAAGGTCAGACAAGACCCTGGATGGATCTGCAGTCTCAAGGTCACACTTATTGATCGCGATGACAATGGGAACACCAGCTTGGCGGGCACACACGATCGAATCAGCGGTTTGCGCCTTCACGCCGTCGTCGGCTGCTACGACAAGAATGACAATGTCCGTTATGTTTGCACCTCGTTCACGCATGTCCGTGAAAGCAGCATGACCAGGAGTGTCAATGAAGGTTATCTCGCTTTCCTTGTGCTCCACCTGGTAAGCCGCGATGTGCTGTGTGATTCCGCCAGCCTCGCCCGCGGTAACCTTTGTGTTCCTGATTGCATCCAGCAGAGACGTTTTCCCATGATCTACGTGTCCCATAATGGTAACCACTGCCGAACGAGGGGCGAGATCCTCTGGATCATCTTCGTCTACAGCGTACCCAACGTTCAAGGCGCTCCCTTCTTCGTCTCTGAATTGGATGAACGAGAGCGTCTTTGTTAGCTGCGCAGTCTCAACAGGGCGTATCTTGCTCAATCTACTTACAACTGATCATCTTCATCGTCATAGTCGTCGTCGCTACCGCCAATAATCCGACCAAATCCTTCTGCGACCGCCTCGCAAGTTGCTGGATCCAAGCTTTGTGTCATCGATGCCATAACTCCCAAGTCTGTCATGAGGTATTTGATGACGGAAACCGGCTTTTCGTCGAGCAAGTCAGCCAAGTCAGAAACCGTAAGTGGAACACTGCATGAATATGTTAGACAAATCATCATCTTATGGACAGTTTCAAGCCTCAAAAAACTCACTCAGGAAGATTAACAGTCTTTCTCTCGATAGCGGCCTCCTCCTTTCTCGCCTTCTGTGCAGTTCTATCACGCCTTTTTAATGACCCGCGACGTTGATTCTTTTCAGCTGACCTTCCTCTCTTTCCTGTTCCGATCCTTAAAGACGTCTTTCTATTGTTTCTGTTATCGTCGTTCTTCTTCTTCCACTGATTCTGCGGCTTCGCTGGCAACCTTCTGGGGCGTTTCACACCACCGTCAGGGGGCGACGCTGGACCCGTGGATCCTGCTCCATCTTGACCGATTCCACCCACAGGTTTGCGACGCGTACTTGCCGTACCAGCTGGACTGGAACGAGGGGGTCTCCTCTCTCGGTTTTGTCGCGGTTCTTCGGACCGTTTGGGTGGCACGACCACAACTCGTTGCAGCTTCAGCGGATTTTCCAGTTTCAAAGCAGGACCGCCGCCACCTCCTCCTCCTGATGACCCAGATGAGAAAAGTTGTTTATGAAGATAAAGCATTCAAACCGGTGAACTTACCTTGGCGGGGCCCGCCAGGCCCGTTGTAGCGTCTCGGTGGGGGTCTTCCTTGCCCTCCAGGTGGGGGTCTTCCTTGCCCTCCTCTCCTGTAGTTTCCGCCAGGGGGACCTCTTCGATCGTCTCTTCTAGCAGAACCATTGGACACCGCTGAGCCATCACGTGAAGACAACAAGGCAGTTTTTCCCTGCTTGACCCAGCCAAACTGTGCTTGAGGGGCAAAGCAGGTTGCAAGCCTAACCGTTGAAGCACAGAAAAGGATCAAAGGGAGTAGAACTTTCATCTTGAGTCAAAATCAACCGCACTTTGCGTTCAACTTTCACAGGAGATGGTAGACTATCTGATGGGCGAAACGAGTGGTAAGGGCAGCTTGCTAAACTCGCGAAGAGTTTCCCGCAAACAGGCTGGCTGACGGTGGTGATTCTGTGACAGCTGTGAGCTCGTTGTTTCGTGCGATCGATTTGATTGGGACAATTTTGACTGGCTAGCACGTATGTGCGTAGCTGAGTACGACCATGGTACGGTGTATGCCTACAAGTGTAACTCGCCATGTGGGAATGAATCTGAATTTCTTGTTTGCCAAATTTATTGAAATGAGTACTCGTACATGTACATGAACATGTACACATAACATGCGCTACAGGTAGGTAACAACAAAACATAGTCAATACATGATGTAGCGAGCAAAATTATAAAGCGGCAACCAAGTCGGCAGACATCTTTGAGTCTAGTCTGAATAATGTAACGGAAAAACTCATAGCAAAGAGTTTCAACAGTAGTTCTTCCCAGGAGAGTGAGCTTGGTCTCTTATGACTCACTTAGCACGAAAGTTTCACAGAGTCCTCTTTCTCGTCGCCTACCAGTGACCACCCAACCAGCGAGACTCTGCGTTGGTAGCCTGGTTTTCGCGTAGGGCTTGGAAGTCGATTTCGTCGTGCATGAAACGCAATAGAAGATCCTTGTCAACCCAAACTTTGTTCACTTCATCGCGCTTCACCCTCAACCACGCCTCATCTCTGCCACCCAATTCATTGAGAAAGGCGACTGTGTCTGGGTGATCCAGGTATCGGATAATCTTAGGCCGAAGCGTCTTGAAAGACTTTACAGTGCAGGAGAATGTCTTTCTACAATTGTATTGGAATGTCACCCAATCATTTTCGTGCACTTTCAGAGTCCAGAGGGCTTTCGCAAAGTCTTCATCTGTATCTCGTCTATTAGGAAGATCGACGAAGGGGACGACAGCGACAGCAAAGCAAGCTGGAGGTCTCCATACTCTGTCTCGGTCTCCGGTTAGCTTGCAAGCTAGAGCCGACAAAGGGCCTGATTCTTCCAGCTTGTCGATGTCTTGTCGATCTAGGTTTGCGAGCCATTCTTCGAGGGGGTATTTGTCTCTAAGTGCTTCCTGTAAATGCGCCTCGAATGCATCCTCTCGCTTGTCGCTGGACAGGAAGGAGAAATCGTGAAATCCTTTATCGAAGACCCGCTCAAAAACTTTGTCGACTGCGTCTGCAATTCTCGTAATCCTCTTCATTACCCCATACTTTGTTGGAGCGTGCAGTAACTTGTCTAGAGATTCAATACTGCGCACCAAGGGACTCTCGAACTTTGGGTTGTATTCGTGGTTGTCTATGGCGGAATGAACTAGTGAGATCAGAGAGGAGCGATGAAGGATTTGCCACGGGACGCTACGTGTACTTACCAGGAAAGTGACGGAAACGAGTCCAGCCATCGTTGCTGTAGAAATACTTTTTCAAAGCTATGTTCTTCCAACGAGGATCGAGGATAGCTTTAATTTTCCCGAGAGCTTCCTCAAGTTTCTCTGCCTTTGTTCGCCGAAAGCGTCGGACTCTCTCGTCTCTCTCCTTCTTCTCCTTTTCGTCGTTGGCAGCAGCCTTTTCTGTGGCTTCTCCGTCCATTTTAAGAAGAGCATCAAGTAATTCCTGGTCATAGCCTGAATCAAGGCTCGCAATGTGTTCGTCCACTGTCTTCTCGTTGGTAAGCATCTCAGTAATTTCATCCATTGTAACTAGCGGTCCGCAGCGCTCTCCATTTGGCGTCCTTAGAGGGGAGCGCCAAAGTAATACCTTCCGTTGGTAGTCGTACCTAGCAATTCTAGCGTGGTCGACTGCGTTTCGAAGTTTCTCGTTGTTCGACCATGCCTCGGAACTCAGAGCAATGGGATGGGTGATACCTTCCTTTTGGGAGCAGCTACATGTATAGTGTAGGAAGAGAGGTTAGGAAAATCATTGAAAACGGCACGATCTGAGATAAGAAAAGCATGGACACACCTGAAACAGCAGAAGACTCCATAGTGGGCTCGTATGGTGTGTACGGTCTTGCCGCAGCCTGGAATTTCACACCGTTGACCACATGCCACACGCAGTAGACGTAGTGGAGACGGAAAAAAGATTTTCCGATTTCGAAGTAGCTCCATTATACCCTTAAGAGAGTTCCTTGAGTGCCCACCGAGCATGATGGTGTTCCGCACAACAGTTTCGTGATTCACCATTCTCATAAGCGACTTCGAACAGCACGAAAGGCGCAGCATCTCCTTTGGCGCGAGCATGGACATGACGATTGAAAACACATCCACTACCAGAAGAGGCTTTTCATTGTGTATGAGTAAGTGGTCGGTCTCGCTCCTATCCACTTCCCCTGGTCCGCACACTCGAGAGCGCTTGTTGCTGCCAGTGTTGGCGTCCTCCCCAGTCACAACAGATCTCTTTTCACTTGCTATTGGTGTCATCTCCATCCCAGTACATGTACAAGTACACTGTACTCTAAAGTGATAAATGTTTTCGTTGGTCGGTGTTTGGATTGATGACACTCGGACCAGGTAAGCACACTGACAACAACGTTTGCAGTCGCTTTGCTTTGCTTTGCTTTGCTTTGACGCTAACAGTTGTGACGCTCTCAATTCTCATCAAAGCCGGTTCTGAAGACTGAAGACTCTTTCTTGGCGGGAGTGCAATACTGTACTCGGAGTACCATGCGAATGGGCATGGTATGGATAAAACAATGTACATTTTCGTGAAATAAAAGTAAATATCCCCAATTTCTGTCAGACACAAAATCAATTAGGAAAATCCACTAACTGACCTTCCGAGGGGTGCGAAATCCACTAAATGACCCTAACGGATGACAGCCTAAGTAAAATCCGCAAACACTCATGAACATATAAGCAGCATATAAAATAGACTATTAACCAGTAAGAACCGTTAATATTGGAAAGTACGTGTGATCGTTCTGCAGAAACTATCTTTTACGATACAATCTAACACGACAAAAACAACAAGTGCGTAGACTAAGCGCGTAGACTAATGGAGTGCGGCTCTTTTAGGTTGTGACTTATTCATGATTATCTCCAAAAGCTAGATACTGGAGCTGATTTTCTGCCTCTGGTTGTCTAGAGGCTCTGTTGTCGTCCATTGATTCAGCTCGAACCGCGCCCATAATACATCACACATGACGTATCTACTTCCCGCGTTTTTATATTCCAAGCTGTATACTATATAACACGTCATGGTATTTTACTTAGGCTGTTGTCCGTTAGGGTCATTTAGTGGATTTCGCACCCCTCGGAAGGTCAGTTAGTGGATTTCGCACCCCTCGGAAGGTCAGTTAGTGGATTTTCTCGTTCAAAATTAGCTAAAATTTTTGTCGAGTATTTTTGATTCTTGTCGAATCTTTGAAGGTAAAATTAGCATTTGGATATTGGTTTTGGTCCAAACGCGCGCAACTACCAACAAATGAAAGCTGAAAGGACATTTTATGCTCCGACTACAAGAAAAGCAGACACGGACAACGGCTCAAGCTGTGGCAGGAGCTGGCAGCAGTCGCCTCTTCGTTCGCATCACTACCGAAGAATCGCTATCAATCCCTGCTGTGGCTTACAAACGGGCGTCTGAACGTCGGCAACAACGACAAGCACCAGTCCTTGTCTGGTATGATGATTGATGTCTGTACGCGGCAGTCTATGAGTTTTTGGACCGACACGTGGACGTGAACGTGGCAAACCAAGATTTTTTTGCAAGTCGCCGTCGGTATCACTTGACACGGGCGCATCGGACGGGCGAGGAGCATCACCAGAGATAGAGGGGTGCTCTTTTTGCTGAAGGAGATGAAGTGAAAAGGACAGGCAAGCGTCGGAGTTTAGAGTCTTCAGACGACGTTGCACCACGGCTGACATTTTTGTCAATGCACCTTTCCCCGCAGGTCCTTTTGATTCTTTGGGCCGTCAGCTCACGGACTTGTTCCTGATGACTTCAGTCGTTACGTGGGAGGAGTTGAACCCTAACATGATTTTAATACTATTCGTACCGAATCACAAAACGTTTTAGATAAAACAGCATTACAGTTTTTATAAAAATAGCGTTCATTAATAATAATCATTTCATTTTGGTTTTCACCTATTGGATCGATCAGACCCAGCCAAGCATAAAATACGCCGGTGACATGGGCATTAGGCAGCTCTCGCTACATGTACCGCAACGGGAGGTATATTATTTATTGCCACAAAGGCGCTAAACCAATAATTTGGTCGCAGATGCCAGAGGCAACACGGGGACGAGGATACCAGATGGTCCCCAAAGGGTGTGCCAAAGCACCCCCGTGGTCAAGCACCGCGGCAACCCAAGGGTTGTGCTGCAACAGAGCCAGCTGAACATTTACGTTAGCAAACTGGTTGATTGAGCAAGCAATGCCGGCCGTTTCTCCAAACACAGCTGGGACGTTAATCATGGTTGGATCCAATTGAGCTCGAAGAAAATTTAAAATCCCAACCTGGAGGTCCCGAATGCCCGCCCCCGTGGCAGGCCCCACAAGCTGCACTCCCCCGTTGATTTGGTTTGGAGGCGCTACCGCAGCTGCGGTAGCACCATAAGCAACAGCATTGTGCCAAAACTCCTCTAGGCCCCTCATGTCCCAACCAAACACGATCGGGGGATCGTCTTCACTCCTGGCGAGCTTGATGATGTGATCTACAAGCTCATTGTCATCACCAACCAAGGTGCTGACCTTGACGTTGTTGGTTTTAAATGCAGGAAAATTGGAGACTTGTTGAGGAGAAGGCATGGCGCTGGTGATCTGTTGGCTACTGTACAGTATGTTTTGTTGCTGTGCTGACAGCAGTCTCTTGCGCGCTGCTATGCCGTGGGAGCGTCTGCCTGCCGTACGAAAAAAACTGAAAAACTAAAACTTTAACCCATGGTCTAGCTAGCTAGACCCCAAAATTGTGTTCTTTCCTTTAAACGTTAAAGGGGGTGAGAGACACAGCTCCGTTCCGGAAGCGGTATAAAACTCTGAAATCACTACACTCCGCTCCGCTACGGTGAGTAAAAAATGGCTTAGCGACGTTTTCGCTGCTGCGAGAGGGCGATGCGGCAGTGTCCATCATGGTGTCACAACGTCGAATTCCAGATAGTTTCTTTCGACAAAAGAGACAAGGCCTTACAAGAGACGTCAGTCTCTACCATTCTCTGGGACACGTCCATAACAGCAAGAAGTTCAGCGGCACGCAAAAAGATTTTGAAAAGAATCACGTTCGAGTAGGTAAGGATTCCGTCGAACCTCATCATCAACAACCAATATTTCTTTTCGACGCCTACGGCGTCAATGTTTAAGAAAAGAGGCATCACTGCATTTGTTTGGTACGACACACACACACATCTCCGTGCGCACATCAGTATGGTCGATTCGATGCAATCAAGGTGATAATCGTGACGACATACATCATTGGGACACCCGCCACGTGTTCGACGTGCAGACGCACGGCGTCGAACATAATATTTCCCTCGACTCTTTCCCGGCGAGAGGAGTGCGGTCTTGGATCAAAATAATGAAGGACTCTTTACATTGGTCTCCACGTCGGATTGGCATCATCTTGGTCAAGGAAGAGCATTGAGTTGTCGAGCGACTTGAATGTTTTGATAAGCCCAAGAAACAGCAGGTGCATAGGTCCATTGATATGGCTCTCTTCCAATCTCCTTGCCCTTGGAAGCAACTTAGAGCTGAGTCCTCACCCTTTGTTGCTTCATCAGCTCCACCGGTGTTGGCAAAGTGTTGCTTCCATTGCTCAATTGGGAACAGTGACTTGTCTAAGCTTAGCTTGAGCTCTCTTCCAATCGCCTTGCCCTTGGAAGCAACTTAGAG
>JAVCKV010406222.1:0-12730 GCA_032274145.1 Herpochondria borealis | reverse complement strand
TCAAGGTATCGTACCCGGTACCACCAGGTAAGTAGAGTCTGACCCTACCTAGGAGAAGTACCTTAGACATGCAGAGGGAGTCGTACCTGTGATAGCAATGCACTTGGAGTAGTTTCTACATGGTCAGTTGTGTAGAAGCAGGCAGGGAGTCATACGTCAATTATACACAGTAGGGAATGCCAATCTGGATGACAATTTACTGTATGGAAGATCTATGTAACTATCTCCTACTCTAGTAGAGACCATCGGTTACTTGCTACAGATGCAACTTGTGGTGGTTGTTGCTGTTGGTCCCCGGCACGTGTTAGTGGCTTGGCGCTGTGTGGTAGAACGGGATGTGTTGTATGGTAGGACGTGATTGATGCAGATGGTAACAATGCTCCACAGTAGGGAGCTTCTGATCCATCAGAGTAGAGAAGGGTTCGGGTATTTGATACAAGTGCCCTCGCCAAATGAGAAGCTGGACATCTGCGCTTCCAAGCATCTGCGCCATCCAAACAATCTGCGCGCATTGACCCGGACCGGTTCAAGTTGACCAGTACAGGTCTACTGGTACTGTTGTACCAATCCTACGTGTGACGACGTGGAACGATGACCTCAACAAGTTGTGCAACGCACACGCCTACGTACCAACACAACGCATGCCATACCAAACGTCATCTGCTCGGCGTCATCATTTCCTCGTTCTGGACAAAATATCATTGATGTCCGCGTTTGAAGAACAAGTGCAACTGGATACGACAGAAATTTCAAATTGAAAGACGTGACCTGACCAGGTGGCTTTGAACCAATCAAGTCAATTCGTGTGAGATGTCTACAATGCAGGTGGCAATGAACCAATCAAAAGACAGCTGGGAAAAAGGATTCGTTTTTACTGCCAGCAGAAGGTCAGCAAAAACAGTTGACGCAACCAGTTGTAATTCCTATTTGCACCAATGAAATCATCCCAAAAGGTATCTTTTAGCCAAAATTCTCGTGCGAACTTTGGAAATGGTTGTTCTGGTTAGTTTGCTACATCATCGAACTTCGCGTACCGCGCTGTAGACTCCCTACAAACGATACCCCGCAAATATTTAGAGTTCACGGAACAGGCGCCACAAAAGAAAAAGTCAACAACCACAGCACAGCACAGCTACAGCTACAGCTACAGCTACAGAACATCCGATCCATTCAGAAAGAAGGAGTATAAAGGTTGATCTCCAAATCCAATCGGTGGACGGCTCATTATTTCATACCAGCTTAAAAAGGAACTCAATAACAATTCAACAATGGTTTCTGCACTGAAAGTCCTCATGGGATCGCTCGCGATGAGCAACAACCCTCCAAACATTGTCGACAACATTTCGTCGGGAAAATCGTTTGAACCGTGGGCTCCGAAGCCCCCATCACCGTCGGAGGCAAAGCTGACAATGGTCCAGATCACTGATGTATATACACTGGAGAACTTTGCGTCAATCAAGACGATGCTAGAAGAGACGAGAGAAGAAGCAGAAGGCAGCAAAGTCGTGTCTGTTCTAACTGGCGACTTTCTTGCTCCTTATCTTTTGTCGAGTGTCGACCGAGGACACGGAATGATGAAAGCTATCACAAAAACCCCAATCGATTACCTGACGTGGGGAAACCACGAGGCCGACATCAACCACAAGACTGTGTGCAATCATGTAAAGAATTTTCATGACAGCGGCGGTAAGTCAGTCGTTCGCTTTCAACTCTCGTTCATGTTTGCAGGCATGTGTATCTCATCATTGTCTTTCCTTTCATTTCATTCATCTCTTAGGTACCTTCATCAACTCTAACATGCAGTCACATGAGGCTATGGAATATCAGAAACCCTTCGAGGTCATCGAGGTGACATCACCAGATGGGACTCAAACTCGCAAAGTTGGCTTGATTGCTGTTTTGTCTGACGACCCAGCCTTGTACAAGCATTTTCAAGCCCCGGGTGCGTTTGGAGGTGCAAAGATTGATTGTCCATGGGAGACTCTTGAAAAGTACAAGGAACTGTTGGAGGGCCCCGAGTACAACTGCGACTTGGTAATCCCTCTTCAACACTTGTACGTCCCTGACGACCACAAGACGTGTCAAAATTTCGACTTTCCAGTCATTCTGTCTGGTCACGACCATCACCTCGTTGACGAAGACGTCGATGGCACTCGCCTATTGAAACCTGGTCAAGACGCCGAGCATGCAACTGTCTTGGAGATTTGCTGGGATGCGGAGAGCTCGAAGGAACCAGAGATTTCAGCTCGCTTCGTCAAGACAAGTGACTGGGAACCAGATGAAGATTTTGAAGCCCAAAACTCTCACGCCTACGATGCGCTTCTTCCATTGCGCAAGACTGAACTCGCACGTGTCCCCTTGGCTTTTGAGCCCCTCTCCTCCACTGATGCTCGGGGTAAGGTGACAACGATGGGCAAGCTAGTCTGCAGTCTATTGAGATCGTCGTTGAATGTGAAGCGTGGTCGTCAGCGTTCGTACTTTGTTGATGCGGTCGTCCTTATGGGTGGAAATATCCGCGGAGGGTCTGATTATCCTCCTGGGTGCTACTTTTCGTTGGAGGCCTTGGAAGCTGAAATTAAATCGAACGAAGTGATTGGAGTCGTCGAGATGCCAGGATGGGTATTGGCCAATGCGATTTCTGAGACTCACTCGGGCGATCCCATCCCTGGATGGCTTCAGTACGATGGCGACATTACGGAAGAATTTGGAGATGACGGATTGCCAGTTGTCACCCACGTTGCTGGACAACCGTTGGACCCCGATCGCATGTATCAGGTGGCTACCAAAGTTGCTGACCTGACAAATGGCCAATCTCCAACTTTTACAGAATATTATACCGCCAACCCCGTCCCTCCGAAAAACAGCTACGTCAATATCCACTCCGAGCTAATGGGTTACTTTGCTAGAAACCTCTGGAGACGGATTTGGGAAGCAGCTGAGCCAACTATGATGTCATCAGCAACAAATACTTGCAATAGCTGCGATGACTGCTTCTGCCAAGAGCGATTCGAGCAACTGGATCGTGATGGCGACGAGATTGTGAGCATTGAAGACATACAGGGAGCCTTGAGAGATATCTTGGGCTTTTCTGTGCATGGTGAAGAATTGACGCTCGCTGAGTATGTACACACAACCGCTGATATGAACAACGACGGTGAGGTTACGCTAGACGATTTCAGATTATTCTCTGAAGAGCTCCCTTCCATTTATCAGAAGGACAAGTGGAGACTTCAATATGCCAAGCTTCATCAGAACCAGAACCACTTGTCTGCCTCGCCAGTATCGGTAACCTTTTCAGGAAAGAAGCTTGCATTTGCAGCAAAGTAAGAGAGCAACCAACCCGCGATTCACGCCTGTCATGTAACTAGTTTAGAACCAATTTATGCTAATTCGTATATATAGACTCATAGCTTTCACGGTGTCACGCGCGTCCAAAGCTGAGCAACATGTTTCTGAATTGTAAGTTTGGGCAAGCTCTCTTACTCGTCATCCAGGGAATGAAGTCATCAACGAAGGGGAACAAAGACTTCCAATGATAGATTCCGGTACTCTATATCCACCGCTGCAATTCGCTAAGTTGTGCACAAAACAATGGCAGAGTTCCAGGAACACGCATGCTATTCGAATATGCCTGGCGCGCCGAGTCCGCAAATGGGTGCTGTGGTCCAAAACGCTGCTTCTCTAAAGGCGCTCGTCCACCATTACAATGACAGAGAAGTAGCCTGTCTACCCGAGGAATCAATCCGTTGTGGCGAATGGTTCTTTTTCGAGAGGATCGATGCCCGCCCATGCTTTCCAATCGTAGTGTGTCGCCATCACAGAAGCTACGGGCTATTCGAGGTCGGCCCCAGAGTCCCATACGGTTCCGCATAGGGCTGGTATTGCCCGTTTCATGTTGTCCAGAGGATGATGATCTGCACTTTTCCATTGCCTAGCTAGGCGTGGAGCTCACTTCCAACCCATAAACGCGCGCCGTTCCGAGCAATAATACAGCGGTTCTTCATCAACGTTGCGACGAGTGCTTTCTCGATAAGCACGACAAATACGGAATCATCCCGCATCGTTTCGTCCTGGATAGGCTGCCAAATGGCACCGATGAGTTTGTGATTGTGTGAAAACCAGAAGGAGGCGAGAATGCGTGTATGATGGATACATGGAGCTACAGAGAGTTCTCAAAGAGAAACTTGAGAACATTTCCGGATTGTGGGTTACGTAGCGCTCAAGATCCAAACAGTGATGAGCCTCTTTCGAACCTTTCCACCTTCTGCCTCGCAGCTGCTTGGGGCAACCCAAACAAGATTTGCGTTGCCACATAATGAGGTACCAAGGCATCAGTTATTCGGTCAGACCCTCGTCGCAACAAAGTGAAAGAGGCCCACTCTTTCCCTGCGACGGTTGCCCAGGAAATGAACAAAACAGATGTCGTCAACTATGCCAGATCTCAGTTTTGCAACACCACACTATATGGTTGCGTCCAATCCCATCAACCTGGGTTATAGTAAGGAAGTATCTGGTAGTGGTTTGTGTACTTAGCAAGACCTTGCGAATCTCCCACTGGCTGCTAGCTAGCAGTTGCGGGGAAACTCTAGAGTACGAGAAGGCGATACGCTGAGCTATAACTTGGAACTAGAGACCAGAGACGTATGCGCACGACGTTTGGTCAACCTATGCCTCTCCTCTCGTGTGCAAAAAACTCGCAATGTCAAGGAATGGGTATCATCATTATTCTTGTTCAGCTGTATGGCTCGGGAACGCTCCACAACATGCAACAAAATATCCATGGTAGAAGACGGATCTTCTCTTAGACTATGGAATCTGTGTCGGTTGCTGAAACTTTTCACTCGACAATACATGCTAGTATGTCAACCTGATGCTAGAGCTCGATAGGAAGCGAATTGCTTTGACTAGAGCACATTTGCCGTTTGCTCCAGCAGACCAGGTCATACCCAATGGCATTCTCACCACGCTACAGTAGCCCTCCCAACTTGGCCAGTGAATAACTGCGGTATGGAAAACAGCAGCCAGCTGCATCTACGGAATGGCTAGTGGTTCATGTACCGTTTACGTTTCCTTCTAGTTTACAAATAGAGTGTTGACGAGGTCACTATATATGTATTCATTCAATCTATGCAATGTATTGTTGGGGACATATAGAGGGATTGGTTTCGCTTCCTGATGGCGGCAGTTGCTTCACAATCTCCAAGATTGTGAGCCTGCGCTAACTTCAGGTTTAAGAGAACAGAGCATCGCTGCCAAAGAGCGCTTTCTTTCGCTCCAGCAGAGTCATGCTCTTCAATGGCTTGGCTTTGTTTAGGACAACCAGTCCGCTGGCGAAGTGAAATCCTGACAGGGTGCTTTCCATAAGAACCGTGTCACCAGGCACTTCTGTTTCGTTTGATTCGAGAATTGTTTTGATTGAGGGGGTCTTCATCGCAAATTCCTCGAGGATTTTTGTTTTAGATGGTTTGGGCTCGACCTGATTCGTTTTGGGCTTGCTCTCAAGATCGACTTCCTGCTTGTGTTTCATCGCTGCCATCAAACCACACCCACGGATGATGGCAGCAATATAGACTTCCACGTGTTCCACGATATCTGCCATGATTTCCTCTCTAGCTCGCCCGAGGACAACTCTGGCGGTATCAGTAGGGGCGCGTCTGCAGTTGAACCACATTGATCCATAGTTTGGATCTGCGTTGGCACAACGAAGCTCCAAGTTGGAGGTCTCGAACAATTCGTCAAGGCTCGCCGTGTCCAACTGAGCTCGCAGGGAAGGGATAGCAGACTGGTCGAAGGAATCTCGTGTGAAGTCAGGGTGGCTCCCTCCTTTCGTAGCTACGTGAACAAGCTGGACTGCGGCGACGACAAGGGAGGCAATCCAACTCTCCGCGTCCTCGTTTTGGTACACGCACAGTGGCTGAATCGCTTCCCAAACACACGAGGCCATTGGAAGAATCCATCTTTCGAGAATTTCAAGCCTCATGGTTTCTAAGAAGCCGTCGCCATATTGTGGTGTGAATCGCGTGGCAAAGAATAGATGCCGACGCGCTTCTGATAAGCTGAAAAGTTTAGAAGATGGGTTGAGGTGGATGCGGCCTCCCTCACACCACACTTCTCCGCTTTTGGGGACTGATCGAAGAGCGTCCTTAAGCGACGCGTACTGCGCTTCTTCGCCGCCTTCGATGTATCGTAGTTGCACAAGTGACGCCCACAAACGCCCTGTGCCTGAATGCTTCTCGAGAGCTTGCTTTGCGAGATCAAGAGCCCGCATGTGCTGGCCATCGCGAATTTCCAGTAGAACGCTTTCAAGCCAAACCTTCCAGTCGTTGCTAAGTTCCGTGCGACTCTTGCACAAGATTGCCCTAGCCAAGTCCACATCTCCGTCAAAAACTTCAAGACGGGCGCATTCCAGTAAAGTAGAAACTCGTCCTTTCTCTGGAACAACCTTGTAGGCTCTCGAGAATAACTTTCTAGCATATTCCACGTTTCCGGCTGAAAGCTCTGTTCTGCCACCTGCCAACCAAACCTTCCAGGATAAGTTGGCGGGGCAACTGAGTGCAGTCATCGTGATTCTCTTTCTCGATGCTTCCAGTTCTTCGTTGATGGATTTTCTCGGGTCAGCAGATACAGACGCGATGGCTGCCCGCTCAAGAATTTGAGAGGCGTCAAGATGAACTTTCCATACCAACTCGCGGCTGATGCAATTGTTAGCCCGTTCAAACATGCGCAGCGTGCGAGGAAGACTGTATGCTTCATCTGCAAAATCAAGAGCTTCGCACAGACGGAATGCGCCAAACCAGAGTGGCCCATATCGCGGAATAGCTTTGAGACCTTTTTCAACAATGCCCAGCGCTTCGACTGGTCGGCCCAGATCCTTCTCCAGCCTATACGCCTCCAGGTAGAGAGGTCCGTACCACGGGACATGATGCATCAAGTACTTGAGCACTCGTCTGGCCATGAGGTGATTATTAGATCGAGCCTCCAACAGAGCGCCTTCAAGGACGGTGCGCCACACCTTCTCGATTCCCACATGCTTGAGGCGTGCAAGTAGTTCACGTGCGCGCCCAAGATGATTCATCTTCTCTTCGTTCTTGATTGCACGCGTTAGAAGGTTCTCGCTGATCTCGCAATACTTCAAGCCTTCATGAAGGATCTTGGCACTCTTGTTCAAATGGCCGCACTCTTCTTCCAGCTTACTGAATTCCAACCATCCTTGATTGGCGTAAGGTTGCAACTCACAGACATGTGAATACAGCTTCCTAGCATCTTCAAATCGGTTCGATCGTTTGGCAAGGTCCGCCAGTTCAAGGTAAACGCGCCAGCGCGTCTTTTCAGGCACTGCGCCATCCTTCAGCGTCTGGAGTGCGTATTCTTCGGCCTCCCCTATCGAAGATCTCTCCTTGAGACGAAAGTTGCGGTAGAATTCCTTGAAGGCAGATCGAGTCTCGGGTGTCTCCACAAGTTCTGCGCGCTTCGCATCCACAGGCTTCTCCGGTTCGTCTTTTCTCCCCTTGTTGCGTCTCGATGATGACGCCGCCTTCGTTGGTGAGGTAGGTTGCTTCTTTCTTGTCTTGTCGCTCTTAACGTTTGACGTTTTGCCACCTTGTTTCTTTTGCTTGGCACGAGTATCTTTCCCACGATTTAGCTTCGCCGAAGCAGCCTCATCAGAAGGAAGATCCTCTTTCTGATGAACGGTAGGGGCTTCGTAGTTGTCAACTTCCTTTGGAGGAATTGGAGGACTGGCGACGTTTTGATACTGGAGATTGCTCGTGTCCCGCCAGCATGGCTGCTGATAGGCTGCAGGCATCTGTGGACTTGGTGTCATGCGCCGTTGGGGAACGGCTGCAGGAGGAAGGGCGTAGTTGAAGCTGTTGTCAACCCAAGGTCTTTCCATCGGTGGAGGTGCGCCTTGCCATGGTGGCTGTTGATGAGTGTCGTAGTGGCTTGGTTGCTGAGCCATCATGATGGGAGCCCAACCTTGCTGTTGCATGGCATGAGGTGGTGGTGGTGGTTGCATGTAGTTGGGCTGCACAAAGCTCGACCCCATACCCATACGAGGGCGTGCGTAGCCAATAGGTGGCTGTTGCTGCATCGGAGGGGGGCGCTGCATGTCCATATGGTTGTACATCGGTTGCGGGGGGTATCCCATGCGAGGATCATGGACTGCATGATGAGTAGGAGCAAAGGCGTGATGATTGAATCCCTGTTGCGGCATTAACGGCTGCTGCTGCTGCTGTTGATGTCTTTCGAAGGGCTTGCTGAAATTTGAAAAAGCCGGCTGGTCGTGCGAGGTCGCACTTACAGTCGATGGCACAGGTCGCTGAAAAGTGTGGCTCTTGGAAGGCGGGGCAAAGGCACCGAAGTTGAGAGGCTGACGCAATTCATCAATGTGTCCCCCAAAAGCGCCTCCACCACCAGTGCGTACAGGAGTAGGTTGCCTCGCGTGGGAGAGATCTTGACCATGACTTTGGCGGGGGGCGTATCCAGAAGGGGAAGATTCAGAATTGCGACTTCGTCTACCACTCTGTCTCCGTTGATTTCTATTCTTGTTAAGACGAGACTTCTCCCCAGTGCCTCCCTCGGACTCAAAGATATAGGAGGTGGTCCAACTCTCACCGGATTCAGCACCACGAAACGTCTGATGCCTGGCTAACTCTGTATCTTCCTCCTCATCGAGAAGATTCTCGAGATCCTCTGTCAACCGTAAAGTGTTCGGCGAGAACGACCCATGATTAACGTGCAAATGAGGATTCTTTGTCAACGCCAAACTAGCAGGGGTGTAGGACATATCTTCACGCTTGTTGGGGTCACGAGGGGGGCGTGCAGAGTTCGGGGGACTTCGTCGGGGATTTTTCGCAGCAATAGGTGTAGTCAGCGCTAACCCAAAGCCCAATAGTTCACCTCTAGAGGATGAATGCATCTGGCTGGCTCCGGGAGTGCGTCGTAAGGACGCTTGGTGGTCCTGAACGCTTCTAGCCCCTCGAAGAAGCCTCTCTTGTTCGAGAGAGACCATTTCCTCCTCATCTTCCTCATCCTCAACATTATCAAGCTGATCTTCATCTTCAAGCGTAGGTGTTGTAGTGTCTACGAACTTCCTTCTATCCGCCTTGCGTGACATGGTTGGATGAATGTTTAACTCGGCAATTTCACTCTCATCCCAAGAGTCGTCATAGTGGATCTCGTTCACCTCGGTATCAATTCTACGTGTCTGTCCATCCGTACCTCCGTCAGGCACATGCTTGGAATCCTCCATTCTGATCGCACTTTTTCTACCAGCACAGTCAAAATCAACAGACAATCACAGCAACACCAAGAGACGCTTTGAGAGAGATGAATTGAGTGATCGGAAACGAACTTGAAAACAACTCTCTGTAGGCAAATCTCCACTGAAGGCGGTGCATGTGATCTCAGAGAAACGCAATCCGGTCGAAAAAGGATGCAAGCATGCCCGTACGGTGCCGACGTTCGGAGGGAGAGGGCATCCTCGGACTTCTTCCGTTGCGCCTGCAATCCAAAAATCAACGCTTTCCTCCCATTTTTGTTCAAATTTTTTGGTTCGAGATTCCGTTTTTAAATTTCTCAGACAACTACATCAAACTCACAGAACAGACAAGTTCTATCTGTTTGTGATGGGTTCTGTCACCATTCTTGTTCTCCACGGGATTGAAATTGCTGTCTGATGTGTGGCTTTTGATGTTCTCATTGATGGCGACTATTCAGTTTTGCTACTACGCTGCAGTCTCATCCATCAAGTAGCTTTCTCAAATTGTGTTTCGCCATGTCAAGACTTCTCCTTTCCAGGCCAGCGGGTCTGCTTTCAAGATCAAGAAGCTGCGCATCATTATTCTCAACTCTCCCACAGAACAAATTGGAGACAGCTGCTGCCACTGAGAATTCTTCTCAGCAAATGAATCTATTCACCGCAGTCAACGATGCAATGACCATTGCCATGCAGACAGACGACTCGGCTATCATCTTTGGCGAAGACGTTGCCTTTGGAGGTGTATTTCGTTGCACACAAAACCTCAAGGATCAGTTCGGAGGGGATCGTGTTTTCAACACTCCATTGTCTGAAAATGGTATTGCCGGATTCGCCATTGGCTACGCCTCCATGGGAGGGACCGCGATTGGTGAAATCCAGTTTGCCGACTACATCTTTCCTGCCTTTGATCAGATAGTTAACGAGATGGCGAAATTTCGATATCGCAGTGGCAATCAGTGGAACTGTGGCGGTGTCACCCTGCGCACGGCGTGTGGAGCTGTTGGACACGGTGGTCACTATCACTCTCAAAGCCCAGAGGCTTATCTAGCCCATACACCAGGACTGGTGGTTGTCATGCCCAGAGGACCAAAGAGTGCCAAGGGACTTCTGCTAAGTGCGATTCGCAGCCCTGATCCTGTCATATTCTTGGAACCCAAGGTGAGTGAGCGAGTCGTGGAAGAAACTACACCCGCAGCAGAGATTTGATTCGGTGATTCGCTGTTGCTGTTGTTGATATAGAGTGGGAAGACTAACTCCTTCGTTAAAAACTCCTAGGCGCTGTATCGAGCCGCGGTCGAAGAGGTTCCAGATGGTGACTACGAGATACCTCTTGGCCAAGCAGAGGTCGTTCGTCAAGGCAGTGATGTCACTGTAGTTGGCTGGGGCGGGCAACTGCAAGTCTTGGAAAGAGCGTGCGATATGGCCAAGCAGCAGTACGGCGTTAGCGCGGAACTCATTGACCTACAAACTATTCTTCCATGGGACGCAGAGACGGTCGAAGAATCGGTGAACAAGACCGGAAAGTTGATCGTCAGTCACGAAGCCCCAATCACTTGTGGTTTCGGAGCTGAAGTTGTCGCAACGCTTCAAGAGCGATGCTTCCTGTCTCTAGAAGCTCCCATTCAGCGCGTGTGCGGATACGATACACCATTTCCACTGGTCTTCGAGAAGTATTACATACCTGATGAGCTCAAAAACTTGGAAGCCATGAGATTCGTTTGTGATTTTGCACAGTAAGGCAGGTCTAGACCCATTGAGTACCACGATTATCAGGGAGGGGGAGAAAGACATACAACAGTAGTGGACTAGTATAGAAGAGCTCTCTACACAGAACAAATCTACAGCTACTTCTCTAGCAAACCCGCTGCTAAAAGGACGCGCTGTAACAATACATAGTCGCATTCTCATTTGTTTTATTCATTCTTATCATATTGCTGATGTATTCCTTTCTTTTTGTTTTTATTCATTCTTTTCTCGTTTCTCATTTGTTGTTACCCTTGCATTTCCCCTAGTTTTCTCTCTTTAATATTCTCTTCTCTCTTACTCTCTTTATAGAAATGGGCATTCCACTTTGTGCCTTCCTGATCTCCAATCATAGACTTGACATAGTTTGCTGCAGTATTTTGCTCGACAGCAACGACTGCACATCTTCATTCGTGACACTCGGGTGCTAGGCACCGCTCCCGGGGTGCTTGGCTCCTTATCCGCTGAACCAACCAAGCCAAATAGTCGCCGGCCACTGCGGGGATGATTGTGTTGGTGGTGGTGGTGATGATGGGCACGAAAGGCCCAGCGTCCACAGAGAGGGTTCCAGCAGTGACTTGTATTCAGATCTCTCAAATTTGGACAGACCACATAGTGTTTCGCCAGGAGCCTGTTGAGGCACACCGGGTCCAAAAAGTGGCACAGTTCCGCAGCCGTCGGTTCGCCGTATTTTGCCTTCATTTCGCGAGCAGGCAAGAGCTCCTGGAGGGCTGGAAGATAGCCCTGCTCAGCAGCCTCGCTCATGTAGCGGCGAGCATCGCGTGGCTTGATATCGCGTAGCATTAGTCCCAAGGTGTAGGTGGCCCTAACATAGCCACGCTTACTAGAGAGCTTTAGTAAGTTAATCCCCTTGTCCACGTCTTGGTGACAGTAGCTCTTGATCATTCCCAGCCTGAATGAGAGGTGCAGCAAATTGTTAGTCATCCAAATTCAAATAAATATAGGTGACACCTTGGTATGTTTTCTACGTGACACTTACATATAAATCGCTTCCAAATTGCCTGCCTTTGCAAACGGTGTTAGTTTGTTCGACGCTGTAGCTGGGGTATCATCCTCAGCGACAATACCTCCCTTCCCAGTCATATCACCCCCGAGCTTGATATTGGCTAGCATTTCATCACAGTCAGTCGTTATTCGTTGAAATGTCTTGCATGTACTCTGCAACGCAAAACGGTCTTGAACAGATCCACAGAATGAAAGTACGTGGTTAACGACTTCATCTGGAACCATTGAGAGTAACTTGGACTCTGTCTCATCCCCCAAAGAAACGCGAGGCTTTTTCGTAGGCCGTTTGTCACTGTCAGAGACATCACTGGTGGCTGTACTGTGTGTGTCAGTGCAATCATCAGAACCGACGTTCGATCCTCTTAATCTCTTTCTCCCCTCCGTTCGTTTGACACTTGGTTGCATTGACAGTGCATCCTTGGGTTCATTGCATCCGTAGAGTAGCTCATGGATTAAGGAGAACATGCTCACCGACTACCAACTTCTGCTGTCTCCTCCACAGCAAACCAAGGTGCGACCTGTGCTGCTGCTGCTGCTGTCATCCAATTCCTACGTTTTGCGCATACCAATATTACTGTAGATTCCTAAAAGGAAGCACGTGATTCCTGCGAATACCAATTTTACGTTGGAGAAATTTGATGGAGTCAAATCAGCCCCGCAATATTGCCAAGGTTGGGGATAATCGCCATCCCTCGCTGGTGA
>JAVCKV010406111.1:0-12730 GCA_032274145.1 Herpochondria borealis | reverse complement strand
TCAAAATGGCCTTGTGCAAAAAGGGTGGTAATATATTATCTTTATGTACCTTAACTCCATGTTTGGTAAAGATATACATAATCCTGCAGCTGCAGGAACAGAGGATATATGTTGGAGTATGTCAGGGCTGGCGTACGGACGGGGTATTATGGCTACATTTGCATAAGTGAAGTTGGCAAGTAGCGCGTGCATTTTAATTTGTAGTGATTACATCTGACTATGGCAGTGCAAGTAGCGCAACATTATGGAAGCTACTTATGTACACTGGTGAGCAGTGCGTTATGGAGCTTCACCAGTTCTGCTTACAAGTTGGAGTAGATTGATGAGACACTTCGTAATAACACATATTCCATGATAAGATATATTATATATCGTCTATAAAAAAGGTTTTTCCTAGGCATTCGCCGATTTCAATGACCTACAGGTCGAAAGTCGTGCTTCACATACTACTCTTCACCAACTTCAGCGAGGCTGGTAAAGTCCGTGGAAGCTCACAGGTCCTGATGCATGTGAAACAACATCTGGGACTCTTGGTTAGCTGGAGTTAGACCCCTGCGACGGTCAATAAGGCCATGTCCCGTTTTCGACAATAGGCAACGGGCAAAAGAAACGACTCGGGTACCTCTCCTAGCGTTGGAGGGAACTCCTCGAGCGAGAACGACATGTTTTGTATGAGATGGTGAAAAGGGATATACAGCGGGTCAAAATTGTGTTCATCGCGCCTCAAGGCGGCGTACTGATACTGCTTTGATTGAGTTTTTGACACGGGTAAGTCCGAAACACAAGAGTTAGGAGCATGTCTATTCGGGCTCGATTTTGAGTTTAAATAAGAAGATCAGTAGTAAACGTTTAACTCTAATCGTACGCAATTCAGCCTTTTTTTACAGCTCAACATCTCGACAGAATTATGAATTTTTGATTAAAAAACAGGTTTCGATTGGGCAGTGATCTGCTTTTTTAATTATATTTCAAGACTGTACACGAGCCAATGGAAAAACACGACATCCCTAAGTGGCTTGGCGCGTATGGCCCACGCGGATTTATGTCGACATGTAGCCGTTGCTGGACAGCGTCGAGAAAAAATGGAACTCACCGCAGCCGCCCTCAGCCGCGGGTCGGTACAAGTTCAAATCAGACAACATAGATACATTCTACCACGCCACCCCCCCGTCACATACAACTCGCCAGGAATATGCCGCCTCCGCAAATTCGAAAGCGATCATGGCCTAGAAGATGATGAATAAGATAAGCAACGTTCGCGTTGAGGAGAAAACGAGCTCTAGCCGAACAATAAGCGGTAAGCCAGAATCAAATACGATTCCATCCCCATTATATTGAATCTGGGTCTATCCAGATGTCTTTTGCTCAGTTCGGAGTGGTTGACACCTTTCATACGTCGCATCCGGCCCCAGTGGCAGGCTGGCCAGCTGCGACAGGCCATGTGCATCCCAGGCTCAGACCTCTAACTCAGCACCGCGTTAGGGAGGGGAAATGGAGCCTGCCAGGGAACAATGAGAAAGGCTCCAGCTGGGCTTTTCAAAGGATGAACAGAATCTTAGGCCTCAATTTGCGCGCGAATAGCGCGCCAATTCCGATCGCGAAAATTGCTCCACTGTTTTCTGTCAGATCCATCAAACCTTCAATGACTCCATAGTTCCTTTATCCTGTTTTGAAACAGAGAGAAGAGAAAAATTACCCCTGCATTGGCCTGTGTTGTCCTGGGTTGGAACTGCTCAAGATTATGTTGCCTTCATTCCAATATTTGGTCGACTAACGCATGTATTCATCTTCGAAAGACATCAATAGTTCCAAGTGAAGATTATTTAGTCCATTTTCATCAGCGGAAGAAGCGGATAGACGGCCTTTACACGATTCTCGGGACTTTTGATGGTTCCAATCCGATCTGGCTCCAATAATGTTTTAAGAAGTTCAAAGAGGCGCTCAAAGCCTTCAATACGTCGGAAGGAATAGTTGTGCGTGTGATAACCTACTATTTTGACGTCGAGGAGAAGGAAACCTATGGAAAGTTTGTGGAAGGACTTGGTATGTCGGAAAAATGGCCTTATCTGGTCCAAATGCTCCTTCAATGGTACCTCATCGATTAAATGTTGCGCGAGTCCCACGACCAGGTGACCCGCGCTGTTCAGAATTATGATTAGGATGAGTTGAAATTTGCCCAACGTATCATGAATGCTGCGTGCACTTGTCGGCATTTCTTCACACCCGCCGAGACCGTGCAGAACTTCGCTCGTGGTCTCCAGGACACCACCTGTTGGTTTGTCCAGAGAAAAATGAAGGACATGCGCCGGAGGATCGGAACAGTACGACCGTTTTTCGCTAGACCGCCTTCCCCGAAGACGATGCTCAGAGGGCCCAAACAGCCGCTCCCGCCCCAAGCTCTCACCAACCTGCCGGAATGAATCAGTCTCATATGGGGAGCTACAAGACCATTTGATGCATTCAGCTTCCAGTGCGCCTTTGAATATGTTCCGGACCTCACTGAGGCCTAGATGCAGGCGGCGCAGACGGTCATCCAGATCGATTGTTGGCAGTTGAACTACTGGAGTTGTCGCGAGAGTGGCCACAGCACATTCAAGTATCGCCATCTCTCTGCATTCCAGCGCATGTAATTTTCATATAAGTACTTTGGGATTGGTTCAAGCAATAGATGCTGTCGATGAAGAGATCTGGCCCCGAACCCGGTCCTCGCACCTTTAATTCGTATGGATACGGCAGTGGCCGAGGTGGTCAAGGTGGTACGGGACTTGCTGGCCAATTCCCAAGGTCGAATCGTCCGACCTATCAATCAAGAACTCGGAGAACCTGAAGCCACAGTCCAACCAGGCTGATTCAGTGGAGTTGTCGGAAAACTAGGAGCGATGGTCACCAGGAAACATGGTGATTATGTCGCTTCTAAACTTCCTTCTCCAGAGAGGGAACAGACAGGGGTAATGAACATATATGTATGAGTGTGGATGTCAAAACTCAATATGGGTCGTGATCACCCGTAAGTGAAAGTGAACTTGAACCATATCCGTTGAATGCTCCTCACCCGTTGAAGGATGAATAAGATGTTCCAAATAGCTGGTTGATAAGTAGAAGAAAATGAAGAAAACGACTACGCATGATGAGGTCCCACACAGAACCAACGTCTGGCGTAAGGTCTGGGTTTGTCATCGACGACACATAAATGCTCAACCCCGAGAGGCAATCAGGTGAACCAGGAAGAGATGAGGCGATTTGGCCCTCAGATGAGAGTCATACCAAATACCTGGTCAGGGCGCGACGGCATTACGTGGTGTAAGGTTCCATAGGCGTGATGGAGAAGTTCCAAGTCCCATTTTTGTTCCTCATCGACACAAGAGAAGGATATAATGTGATACGGAGTAGCTCCCTCCCGGAGGGATGGACAAAGTTTATCACGGCGAACGAAAATATTCCCAAGGTTAGAAATGAGAGTGAAAATGCGTTGAAAGTTACAGAGGAGGTTCTTCTTAAGGCACGCTTCGGAAATGCCCTACATATTTTGGTCTTCCTCGTTGCCAGTCACTTGGCGGTACCCCCTCGTGTTGGGGACCAAATCTACCAATCACCATATCCATGACCTTCAGTGTATCAAAGGTAAGATAGAATTCACCAGGGAGACCCTCCCAATCATCAGCCATGGAACTGCATCGGACTCGTGGTTGGAGAATGCTCGCATAATGGAGCGTACGACTTTTTTCACCTGTTAAACCGTCAAAAAAGGCGACGAGACTGCAACGCTGACGCGCATCCGATTCGCCCGATCACTGCATCTGCCGCCATTCACGCAGCGGAAGGCAACGGTGAAGTCCTTTTTACAAGGCCTTATCGTGCCAGAACAAAAGCAGGAAGTTGTAGAACGCCATGGCGTGCGAGTAATGAACTCGGTTCAAGAATTGTCAGCGAATCCGCCGTTCAAGAAACTTGCAAGCAACTTCACTTCCCAGGAACGCATTCTGCTCAAGGGCATGGTCGTGGCGTACCTGGCACGGTGGCCTTTTGGTTTGATCAAACTCTACGGTGATGCAGCGAAAGGACTCTGTTGTTTTCACGGCATTAAACCTCAATGCGATCCGGTTGACCAAGACAACTCCCAAGGGAAGGAGATGAACGAGGCAGGTAACGTCATGGCGCTTATGGATAAAGCTCTCTCCTCCAAAATTGAGGCTCACGAATTTGTCGCAGACGTATTGTTGGCGGCTTGCGAAGACATAGATGATGTGTCACCTGGTAAATCTGTGAAGTCACCCAAGGGAAAAAGTCAACCAGATGAGAACCTACCGCGGACAGAGTACATAAGACCGGAATCAGTGAAAGATACGCAACGGATGGAAGATGTCCAGGACAACGCGTCGGCTGAGGAGCATCATTCTGAGAAGAATAATTGGAGGGATCATACCGACTTGGAACAACTTGAGGACCCGGCCCTGCGCAAGCGCTTTTTGAAGATGTTTGAGAAGCACGCGTATGTGTTCGAAGATCGGTTGGGACAGATAAACGCCACCGAACATCGGATCAACCTGAAACCTGGCACGACCTCCGTCCGCCTTCAACCATACCGCGATGGCCCCGACAAACGCGAAAAAACTCGGGAACAGATATAGTAGCAGCTGTCTGCAGACATGATTGAGCCGGTGCAGACTGAATGTTCCAGACTGGTGCTTTTGGCGCCGAAGAAAAACGGCACGCAGAGATAGTGTGTCGACTTCAGGCGACTGAACGCTGTTGGGGTACTATTCGAGGTCCTTAACCAAGAAGCAGCGTAACTATTATGCGACGGAGCGTGAGTTCTATAAGGTTGTCTGGTCGATCTTAACACTTCGTCCGTAACTAGAGGGAACCGAATACATGGTCCGCACGGACCACGCCGCCCTCAAATGGATGCTATGTTAAACAACCTGACCGGACGGCTCATGCGTTGGCGACTCCAACTCATGGATTTCAACTATGAGATCATATACCGTCCGGATCTCAAGCATCAGGTACGAGAAGCACTTTACAGACTCCCCGGTTCCATCAGCGCGGAGGATGAAGAAATTGATGAGGAGATACCCAAATTCTGTGATTGCGTGGAAAGTTTGGATGGCATGGCCAATGCGACCATTCGCAGGCAGCAGAAAGAAAATCAGGTCCAGCAGATTCCCTTTAGTACGCGCCGGACACGGTAGAAACCCATAACTTTAAAATTAGGATGCGACCGAGCCCATGCGCCAAACTGCCGCTACCCAGCTCCTGTATAACAGAAGCAGGAAAAAAGCTCAAGGCGACCGGGCTGTGGCGAAGCCACTAGTTCGACCCGGTCTTCTGCAGCGGCAAGGGGACCACTTCTGGGAGGATACTACTTTCATGCCGTTGCCTTATGAGTCTATCGCCGATGACGCCGAATAACACGACGTAATTGCGGATGCACGAGAGTAAATACTCTCTGAGCAACTCGATTCTGTGAGCGAGCTCCGTGATGATTTTACCGGCGAAAATTTGCCTGCTCCTCAGAAATACTCGGAAATTATCGAGTAGAAGCACTCGGACGAGTGATTATAGTCTGTGCTAAACACTCAGGTCGGCCGCAACTCCAGTCGCTCTCCTTGAGGATTACAACGGTGTTCTTTGTCGTCTACACCCCCGAGAGGTCCATCTTGCGCAGATCTTCCTGCCAGCTTCTTTTCGTAATCGAGTGATGCGGTTGGCGCATTACAATAAGCTGGGTGGAAGTCCTGGGAAGAATCGACTTCACAACACGCTGTGGCGGTCGCATGAATGGCCTCAAATTCCAGCCGATGCACTTCATGTGCGAAAATCCGCATCCGGTTGTTGAAACAAGTGCGAAATATGCGGCTGTTCCCAGCGGAGCGTCCATTGGAGACTGTTGCCATTTATATATCCTTGATCACCTTCCCAATAGAAATTCCGGGTTCCTCTTTGCCTCATCATTACGGATCGGTTCTTCAAGATGCCTTAAGTCGTCCCCTTCAAGCTATCAAAACGTTAGACATCGCGGTTGCCTTTTAAATTGCGCATAAATTCAAGTATGACCCAAACCAAACACTCCTATCTGAAAATGGCTCGCCATTCGTCTAGAACTTTTTCCAACGGGTCTAACAGCTTTTGGAGGTCCAAAACGTCTTCAATACGTCATACAATCCGCAAACCAACGGCTAAGCAGAACGTTTCAACCAGTCGTCGACGGCGATGCTCCGTTGTTACGTTGAGGAATATCCGGTGGATTGGTGTGAGTATGCACAAGCCTTATAATGTGCATACAACAACACCATCCACCGAACCACGCAAACGACGTACTTTTACATTTTCTTATAGCGCCGGCGACCTGAATTCCCGATCAAACAAATATCGCGTCTTTCCAAACGTACGCAAGTACAGACACTAGATCGTGCAAAATATGTGGCGCGGTTGCGATTGATCATTATCAAAGCTAAGGGCAGTTTCAAGAAGTCCCATCAGAGCTACAAGGCGAACTTTGACAAGCGACTCCGCCGGATATGAAAGCCGAAGGTTAACGATGCGATATATCTTGATACAAATGACGGTGTAAAGAAGCGCGGAAAGTTGTACTACCTAGTAAGCAGCGCGTTTCGCGTTCTTTAATTTAATAAACCAAGAAAACTGCCGTTATTAAACGCTGCGATGTTATGAAACGATTCAGCGAGAACCGTCTCACTCGTGGAACCGCTTATGCACCGGTCATCGGTGCAACGTACGAACCCGCCCTCGTGAAAAACTGCGCGACGTTTCTGACAAGACCCTGGCTGTTTACTCGTGTTACTTTAATGGGATACTGGATCATCGGACCTTGAACGATGGCTCAAATAAACTCAAGTTGGATTGGAATAACTATCCCGCTTCATCGATCCGTCGTTCCGATGTCCCGGAATAATCTGTCTCGCGTTACTTTTCTTGCATTCCCGATGCGCGTCGGCATATTGCCTCTCGCGGTAATGTGTCACCCGTGATCCCGCAGACGAAAAATTCCCGCGGTATCAGATCACGGACCATCGCCTACTCTACGGGAACGTCTAAATCTTCCTTGAATGGTGGAATAATCCTCCCTCCTGGATGCCTCGGTCCTACGTCTCTGATCGCGAATAAATGGCATACCTCAACCGTATCGCTGACAAACGCCTAGCCGCTTGCTTCGGTCCTCCGTATTGCTCCAAATTTAATTTCCGGGTGGTCGCGTCTTGAATTTTGGACGGCAGACCAGCCGCGATCATGGTTTAGTCGTCGGATTGTTGACCGGCATGACAAGGTTCTTTCGGATGTTTTTCCAGTTTTCCATTTCCCTTTCCATTTTTCTCTTTTACACAAAGGATTATCTATAATCGGAGTCACCCTCTCGGCGCGACATTTCTTGCGTCTTCAGGCATCGATAAGGCAGACGAAGAAACACTGAACGTATGTAAAAATGCTGAATCCATCAATCATTAATGAACAATTACCATCTCATCATTCATAGTGCATCGTTTCATCAGTATAGTGAATTTCAGTTAGTTCGGTGCTTTCGGAAGTCGCGCCTCGAGGCGCGACACGTGAAGAGACGGATACAAGAGGTGGTTTATCGGGCGTGCTGGCCTGACGGTTCCCGCCTGCGCTCCCCGCTTTGGGTACCGATACTCCACCTAAGAGCCGTATTCACACGCACCTTGCCTCTATAACCACGCCGGCTGCTTCAAAGTTCGGGAAACGCGGAAGAGGCCACTGGGAACTGAAACCGTTTTCCGAAGACCAGAGGTCAACCGATGGGATCTTCTAACGAAGAGGTATCAATTAGGGTACGCGCATTATGGACGAACTAACCGAAGGACATTCGGTAGGCTGACTTCTGCTCGAGTAACGTGTCGCTAAAATGTTATACTAAGCACGAAACGCAAGCGTTAAAATTAAAGACAAGCATTCATGCACTTGCGGGTTCGGCGCTAGTTAATTATCTCAACCCCAGCTGCCTTTCGCGCCTCTTTCATGCCTACGGTAAGGATTTTACAGTAGGAATGGAACAGGCGCCTTCGGCGCGACTTCATTCAAGGCAATACATTTCGGGTTGTGCAAAAAGACGAAGCCTTGCTTTCAACATGAATTGGGGGCACACTACTAAACGCCTCATTTACACTGTTGTGGTGCACCCCCCTCCCCCCACCCCCCCGGAAGCCATATTGAAGACGGAGCTCAGGGTAGCGTGAGTAACCGGCGCCTTCGGCGCCTGGTTGACCATCTGGAGTACCGGATTATTGACGAGGAGAAAGGCGGTGTGTAGTTGCGAGAAATGAGGGAGATTGACCCGAGTCGGGCCTTCGGCGCGACTTCCTTCATTACTCCATTTAGATATGGAGTTTTGGACCGCATTTTTGCATAGGAAAAGGCGCCTTCGGCGCCTGGAGCGCAGTCAGTGATTGCACTGCACCAGGAAGTGTTGCAGTGTGGGGTTCAATGAGCAGTTAAGCCCTCCCGGTCGAAGAGGATGTGAACCGTGCCTTGAAGCGCGACGTTGCCTTTGTCGGAAGGGAAGGGAAGCTTGGTTCACATTACGACGCAAATTTGTCACAGACATGGGGTTGTTTTGATTCTGTATCGAGAACGATGGGGTCAGTCCGCATGTCGCGCCTTGAGACGCGACGGTTCTCTTCGTATACTCTCTTCCCTTTTCAAGTTCCACACCTGCACGAAATCCGAGTAAGAGGCGCCTTCAGCGCCTGGTTGATGCGAGGTGGAGCGCAGTCCCTGATGTGTGACGTTGTCGCGCTGCACTTCACGCACGCCGAAATGATGTACTATCGGCCTGTAAAGTGCGATTCGGAGCCTACGGCGCGACGTGCTCTCCACGGCCGAATAGACGAAGCCGTGTTCATGAAGATGCGGAAATGTTCGGGAATTGAGAAAAAGTACCGCAGACGCCCGGATTGCAAGTAAAAATCAACTAAGGGAAGGAAATAAAAGGGCAGAACCAGTTGGAACAATCATATAGACCGTAGTATATTTGTAGTCGCGCAGAAAGGCGCGACAGACAAAGAAGGCGCGCGAGATTCGTCGCGGAAAGATGAGCTGTGCATGGAGGCTGATGACCCTCCATCAATGGGCGGAAGCGCTGTGTCGAGCCCATTTTATTTTTGAGGTGCAGAACATTTACAGTCTAATTAACACGTGTCTCCGCCCGGCCCGCCTCAGAGAAATTTTCCAGCCGCCCCGCTTCCGAGACTGTCAACCCGTCCCTTCCAGCTCTGACCACTCCATCGCCCTCTTCCTACTCCGACCCATATGGCTCTTCCCCTTCAGTGTCATCAGCGACGCATGTTCAGCTATTTCCGCCCGCTCACACACCGGCGTACTATGAACGCCCCCCTTCGCTGCGCACACCACAACCCGACGCTCCGATACGTCGCACCTCAAGGCGCGACTCTTGTCTCGACGCGCCGGTGCGCACGACGCACTTCAACGCCATACAGACCGTCTATCATACTAAGTCTGGCTACGTTGCGCCTGAAGGCACGACTAACCACCAGAAGACTCGGCGCGCACGACTTCCTCATGAAATATCCCCTTAAGTCCTGGACCCACACCAACCGTGCGCGCGTACATCCATCTGCTCTCCTCACGAATCACCCATTCCAGATACGACGCGCCTCCAGACGGGGCTCCCCGCCAGACGGACTGGCCTTGTCGGTATTAATTAATTGCACACTCCGCTCACCATACCCCGGTCCAATCAAAAGGGCCAAACCCCGACGCGCCTCGAGGCGCGACCGCAATTGTATTAATAATTTTAATTACTGATACCTTGGCGATCCCCTTCTCGTGCTGCGCATCTACTACATCCGGCCTTGCCATGTCCTGCGCTGCCGCGACCAATCGGGGCCGACATATTCATCATCTCGACCTCGAAGTTAAAGGCGAAGGGAACCGTTGCCTAGAAGACCTCGCCCCAGGCCGCCACCTCTGTTCTACCCGCCAAGGATGGCAAGGGCATCGTCTGGTTACTTGGGTAGGCACCAGTTCATCCTTTCCAGTGCCGCAACCCGGTATTTAAAATTAATAAACAGGGCCCACCGTCCATTCATCCGCGTGGTTCCGTTCAAGGCAACGCCGTTACCTGCCCGGTTCCCCCTAGACCATTTTCATCCGGTTCTTGACACTGAGCGCACCCCGCAACGCACTGCAAAAACTCTCGCATTAGCGTCGCGGCCTTACCTTGGTGGACCAACGGATCAAGCGATGCACGCAGGCCGGGGAGCTTCTCCACGGCATCGGAAATAGGCACCTGCTGTGCCCCCATCTGCCCTAAAATTTCTGCCAAATGATCCGACGGATGGTCTGCCCGACCGTGACGATCAAAGGATCCATACCGGCCCCTATCCGTAGAGGCGCCTGCGGCGCCTCTCTTTTATTCCTTCTGTGGATCGCGTCGTACCTCCGCTCCGCTTCAGTCAGTTTACCCTGCAACAGTTCCGGCACCCCCTTGGCGTTGCCGTTGACGATCACTTGAGGTGAGGAAGCCCCATTCCCGGTTTGCGTTACAGAGACGCCGCATTTTGGTTTCACCGAGAAAGTACGCGCGTTAACGACAGAACCCGTCCCCCGCTCACTACTTCACGCCGAAGTCTCGACTTACACAATTTGCGAGGAAGACAGAGGTAGCGTGATCTTGGCCTGCGCGGTTGATTCGGTTGCATAAGCCGACAAAGTTGGTACAATTGGCGCTACGAAGATCGAGGGGAAGGCGCCGGTGTCTCCGGCGCCGTTCTCAATGGTACTGCTTAACTGGAAGACGCCATCGTCGCAAAAGCCATCGGACGCTCAGTCCCTGACATGGACGCCGGTGCAGAGGCACCTCGAATTATGAGACGTCACACTTAGTCCCGAGTCGTCACCGTGGCCGGGACCGACCTCAACGGAATTCCAGCTCGGGCGCTCGCTAAAGCAGCAGTCGCATTCAACAATTACATTACTTCCAGTCGCGAGACTTGAATCGTCTGTGTCGCGCCTTAGGGTACGAACTCCTTCTTCTCCTGCCCTCACATACCCGAACCGCAACTCCTAACTGGCACCTTATCGGCTCCAGAACCATTCGTCATATGTTTCGGTGGACGCGGAGGTTGACTCGGAGGCGGGGGTGGACTCGGGTGTGGCACTCGCAGTTGGTAATTATTCGAAGTTGCGACTGACATGTCACCTGAAAAACACGGCAGCCGCCCCCCAGGACGGCGTAGGAATGCTTTCATCGCCAGGGTCTGAGGCATCCCCGGCTTCGCCACGCACAAATACTCCAGTGGGACATAGAAAGTTTTACGTAGCGCATCAGGGTATTGAAGATGTGTTGAAAACCCAGGTTCGACAGCACGATTCATCTCCAGCAAGGCCACATTTGCTTTTTCCCACTCCCGTCCGGGCAGCGGAGCAGCCCATAATTGTACCAAGTTGCAGGCTAGCTCTAGACAAATGAGGATTTCTAGACGGCTATGCAGCGCCGGTCAGTCGCGGAAAGGAGTGACTCGGATCGCCGACGCAAGTCGTCAAGCGAACAGGGGAAGTACCTCATGCTGAGAAGCGAGGGGATGGACAGACCGTCTCGAACACATTATCAACCATCCTATTGGCCCTTGTCATGCGACTGGCAGACGTAAATCAGTACGGGCTAATATGCAGGCAGTCCTAGAATCTCCCAACCTGGTCATGCTTGTCACGGAACATTCCGTTCCACTTGGTGTTGGATAGAAAGATTGAGAAGTCCTTCCAGGTCATCGCCACGCTGTGACGTTTCATGACCATCACTTAGAATCTGTGGCGGACGCGGTCCGACGGCTCCTCGCGATCGACCCTCGTGTCAAGGTAGATAAAACTAACCTGCGATAAAAGACAGTGGCGAATCACACAGCGGAGTGCCCCGTCGCCACCGGCGCCGAGAAACGAACACTTAAGTACCGATGCGATAAAGTGCACATAAAGGATGTTGGGGATAGTTAACACCCGTTCAGTCAGGATGCAAGCAGGAATTTTTTAACCTCCGATGGAATCCCCGAGTAGAGATTCCTGTGAACCGCACCCGACAGCGTGCGACGCGATGCAGTTACTCCCGACCTTGTATCTCTTCCGTCGAGTCGCATGCGGCGCCTTTCTCTTCTTCGCTATGTAGCATGTGCTCGAGCTCGTTCCATTCAGATTGGATCGGGGCAACAGAGTCCACTCCGCAAACAACTCCTCATCTGGTAGAAACGCCTCTCGAGCTGGAAAACCGATGCAGAAAGCATCACCCAACGTGCGCGCTGCCGGTATCACCATATGCAATCTCGGAATGGCGCCTTTTGAAAAAAGGCGCCTGAGGTACGCCGATGCGATGATTGGCATGTTGTGCGTGTTGCTAACATTGTCGTGAATAGAGAATTTTGTGGTAGGAAGGTGGGTGGTGGAGGGTGGTGAGTGATATAATCGATGCATCTGTGGGTCACACCTTGCTCGTCCCCATTAGGCCACCGGACGCATGTACATGAAATGAGGCAGTTCCGGCGGCGGCGGGGCCGAGCCACCTGGTTATCATTATGGAAACCACACAGCTAGACGAGATGGAATCTGATTGATCCCTATCCGTCGTGCTCAATTTTGACCAGGGGCGTATTTTTGACTGACTAACTAACCCAAAATTTGCATGACTATGACTAACTAACTAAAGAAACACTTGATTAGTCATTAAATTTTAGTCAATTTA
>JAVCKV010406000.1:0-12732 GCA_032274145.1 Herpochondria borealis | reverse complement strand
AATTGCTGCTGCTATTCATAACTTGAGAGTTAGTTGCAGAAATGCTATACAACTCTATTCGTAATAATGACTAATAAAAAGACGCTTGTTTTATTCAAATAGTCACATTTTATTCTAAATAAGCTAGTTTTTAGTGTATTTCGTAAGTAAATAACAGGTGATATTTATTTTTTTTCAAAAAAATGTTAATTTTGTCATATAAACGTCTCAAAAAAATTAATGAGAAAATTCCCTCTATAATGAAAACACTTACTATAATTTTCTGCTGCTTACTGGTTTTTCAGTCAACGGCTCAAGACATTATCAAAGAATCCTACGATAATGGCTCGCCAAAAACAGAAGGCGCATATAATGGTTCCAAACTCAAAACAAGTGTTTGGAAGTACTTCTATCCAAATGGTAAGCTAGAAGCAGAAGGTTCTTATAGTGGAAAAGAAGCTGGAAAGATCATTGATGTTATCCGTAAAGGAAAAAATTCTGCTATTGATGACAAAAAATCTGTTCGTAATGGCAATTGGACGTTCTATTATAGCAATGGTCAGAAAAAAGGAATGATAAAATACAATGAAGGCTGTCCTGAAGGTGTTCTTACCAAGTGGTATAAAACGGGTGAGAAAATGGAAGAAACACAATACATTGAATGCAAACCTCAAGGAAATAAAAAAATCTGGGCTAGAGAAGGTTGGATAAAGTACGAAACAACAAATGAAGGGAATGGACGTAGCATGGAAATAGAGTGGTATGCTAGTGGACAAAAAAAATCAGCTATTCCTTATAAAAATGGCCAACAATATGGTCGTGTCAAGCGTTGGTACGAAAGTGGTCAAAAAGAGGAAGATGTTATGATGAAAAATACCAGAGTACACGGTTCTTACCGCTCTTGGTATCCAAATGGTAATAAACAGCGTGAATTTTTCTCTATCAACAACGTTATGTCTGGAGAATACAGAGAGTGGAGTGAAGATGGTAAGCTACTTTGGGAAATCATTGAATCAACTGAAGAAAGTAAAATTTCGGTTAAAAACTTTTGGCCTAATGGACAGGTTAAAATGCAAGGTAAATCGAATATGCCTGAATCTCTTTCAATTCACCAATGGTCACAAACTAGAGAAGGTTATTGGACTTACTGGTACAAAGACAACACGGTTACGAAATCCGAAAAATATTCTAAAGGTCAATTATTGACGGTAGAAATGCCATAGTAAAGCAAATTGCTTTAATAAAAACGCTCTGCAAATTTCTTGCAGAGCGTTTTTATTTTTGGTACATTCGTAACCCATAATTTATTTTGATGATTTAACACAACCGATGGAAACTCGTTTTGATAGAACACAACGTTGGCGATTGATTTTAGGCAAAAAAGCCGAAGAGGAAGAACAGGTTGCTTTATCTGTTGAGGGAATGGAAATTGATGCGGCCTTAGATGCCTTGTATGAAGCAGGCCAAAAAGGTGGCTTAGGTAATTCCGCTCCAAAAGTAAATCGTTGGTTGGGAGATATTCGGAAATATTTTCCTTCTCAAGTGGTTCAAGTCATGCAAAAAGATGCTTTAGAAACGCTTGGCCTCAAAAGAATGCTTTTGGAACCAGAAATGTTAGAAGCTGTAGAAGCCGATGTTCATTTAGTAGGTACCTTGCTTTCGTTAAATAGTGTTATTCCTTCAAAAACAAAAGAAACAGCCCGCTTGGTTGTTCGTAAAGTTGTTGAGAATTTAAAGAAAAAATTAGAACATCCATTAAGAGAAGCGATTAAAGGCGCTCTTAATCACGCGGTACGAAATAGGCGACCCAAATTCAAAGAAATCAATTGGCCCAAGACCATTCATGTCAATCTCAGACATTATCAACCACAATATAAAACCATTATTCCACATCAATTGGTTGGATTTGGACGAAAAGGACATGCCTTAAGGGAAATAGTCCTTTGTGTTGATCAAAGTGGTTCTATGGCAAGTTCTGTGGTCTATTCTAGTATTTTTGCAGCCGTCTTAGCTTCTTTGCCAGCGATCAAAACACACATGGTTGTTTTTGATACGGCAGTTGCTGACCTGACCAAAAATATGGAAGACCCTGTTGATTTACTTTTTGGAACTCAATTGGGAGGGGGGACGGATATCAATAAGGCCTTGGCTTATACCGAAAGGTTGATCACACGTCCTAACGAAACTATTTTAATTCTAATCTCTGATTTATACGAAGGAGGAAATGAAGAGAAAATGCTCAAACAAGCTTCTGATATTAAGAAAAAAGGTGTCAACTTTATTTCGCTGCTTGCCTTGAGTGATGAAGGGACTCCTATTTATGATCGAAATGTTGCCTCAAAATTTGCAACAATGGATATTCCAGTATTTGCTTGTACGCCAGATCTATTTCCCTCTATGATGGCTGCTGCACTCAAAAAGGTAGACATGAATAGTTGGATGTCTAAAAACAATATTGTCAAACGATAATCAATCCTATCTCTATATAATAACAACTAGGAGTCATCCTTTATCTTTTTCGATTCAAATTAGTGCTGATGCCTGTTAGTTGTTGGGGGCTTATAAAGTACATTTAATGAACTTAAAGCACTTTATTAACGGCACCATTCACAACTATTCACTAAAAAACAGATGTGTTTTCGATGACGCTTTGTCTTTGCTCTTTATTCAGAACTTAATAAGGGATGACTCCTGTTTGTCTTCTGTGTCTATATGAATAATTAATAAGTCTTTCCCATACGTTCTGGAATAGCTAAGATGAAATCTGCGCTATCAAAATGATCTTGGTTTAATTTATCAACTTGTTCTTGTTCGACAGTTGTAATGGTGACAATTTTTAAGTTTGGGTTAATCTGGCGTAGGTACCAAACAATCCCTTCTTTGTTGTTAGAATGGAAAGCACCATTAAAGTGCATGAATAAATCCCCTTCACTCCAATTGCCATAAATAAAGTGTGCCATAGTAGCATCTTTTATCATTTGAGCTTGTGGGTAATGTTTAGGATCAGACGTTACTCCATGCATAGACATTTCCAACATTTCCTTGTAGCAAGGCAAGTCGTAATCTTCTTTGATTGGCAAAGGAGCAATGAATACCTTTGAGTATTCTGGAAGCAATTCTAATTTTTGAAGACCATTCTTAAATACACTAGAGGCGTATCTTCTAGGAACATTGGTGGCTACAAAACTTAAGCTATTCTCCTTGGCAAAAGAAATCAATGGCTTATAATCCGTTTTGTAGTTGGGCCATAAGCGGGCTTCTTTTTCAAAGCTCTTTTCTGATATAAAACCTAAAAAGTATTCATTGATCAAAAGTTGATTGTCTGATTCAAACATCTCTGCTCCCAAAACTAGGTTGTCGTTTTCTTGGGTATACAGATCTCTGGTCACTTCCAATTGCAGCCAATGGCAAATTGGATTGTTATGCAATTCTCCAAAAAAGACAATGTCTGCCTTTTGTAGTTCTTTAAGCATTTGTTTGTAGTTGGCTTTTTTTCCTTTTTGATTAAAGATATTATAGGCCAAAGGTTGTCCATAGGACGTTGATGCAATTAGCATCAAGCAGAGGGTGCGTAAAATAAAGCTCATTGATTTTCTTCGATGTTAAATTTATAATTGAATTGATCTGGTGTTTCGTAAAATTTATACCTAAAGCCTAAACCCACATTCAAGGTGAAAACAGTTGTTTGATTTTGAACTAAAGCATCAGAGCGGTCAAGGGCTGTTCCAATAATTTGCTTAGCATTTGTTAAATAGAATTCAGAGGTACTGCTTCCTTTTCGAACGCCTGCTGCATAAAAAAGGGCAGCAGTAACAAACATGCTGAATTTGGGACTTGCTTGGTATCCTAATAGCACAGATGCTTTAATAGCTCCAGATCCTTTTAAGCCATACACCCAAGAACGGACTTCCATTGTATCGTTTGTAATTTGTCCTGATACAATATCACCACCTTGATAAGCTAATAGTCCTACCTTTACATCAAGCCCAACAGATAACTTAGTTTTAGTTACAAAACCAATGCCAGCCATTGTATAAAAAGAATGCCAAGAAGAACCTCTGAAAATCGCTAAGCTAAACTCATTTTTAGATTTTTGTTGCTCAAAGGGATGGTACATGTAACCCAATGTCAGGCTTAATCGCCACCTAGAATTAGGGAGTGGTGTTATGCTTGTCATTAAATCACCGTACCCACCATATCCTGCCGCAGATCGATCATCGCTTTCGCTTGTAAGCATCTGGTATTTACCTAAAGGTAGTGAAAATCCTGATTGGAAACGAAAATCAAGCCTTGGTTTAAACTCAAGCTTTTCTTTAGGATTTTCTGTTAAATTAATTTGAGCGAAGACTGGCGTACTAAAAAAAACGATCAGAAAAAAAACAATATATTTCATCATAAATGGAATTTAGTAGCAAGACTATTAAAGGCGGCATTGATAATCAATTTATTATACCATTAAAAACGATAAAAAAGAACAATATGGGATATTATTTTCAATAAAACCTTACTTTTAATTGAGTACTTTTTGACCTATTTTGATTTCTTATTTTCAATAAAAAAAGCGGCATAAAGTATTATTTCTATAAATATATATAAAGGTATTTTAATCAGTGGGTTATGAGCTTTTTAATTCCATTTTATATTAGGTTAATCGAGGCTTTTTTTGTACCTTTGTTGGGTTGTATTCTATAAGGCCTCATAAGCCTCTGAAAATCAAAAAACAAACAAAAGAATCGTATGAATTCAACTGAGAAAATAATACCCATTAATATTGAGGATGAAATGAAATCCGCATACATTGATTATTCAATGTCGGTGATTGTTTCAAGGGCCCTTCCTGATGTAAGGGATGGATTAAAGCCCGTTCATCGAAGAGTTTTATATGGTATGTCCCAGTTAGGGCTTACCTATAGTAAGTCACATAAGAAATCTGCCCGTATTGTAGGGGAGGTTCTTGGTAAATATCACCCACATGGTGATACTTCTGTTTATGATACAATGGTTCGTATGGCCCAGCCGTGGTCGTTGCGCTACACATTGGTCAATGGTCAAGGTAACTTTGGTTCTGTTGATGGTGATAGCCCTGCTGCTATGCGTTATACGGAGGCCAAACTAGAACGTATCTCTAATGATATGCTCGCAGACTTAGGCAAAGAAACCGTAGCATTTCAATTTAACTTTGATGATACGTTAAAAGAGCCTACTGTATTACCTACCAAGATCCCTAACTTGATTGTCAATGGCGCATCTGGTATTGCCGTAGGTATGGCAACCAACATGCTCCCACACAACTTAACGGAAGTGGTTGATGGTATATTGGCTTATATCGAGGATCAGGAGATTACAATTGAGGGTTTGATGGAACACATCAAAGCGCCTGACTTTCCTACTGGTGGAACGATCTATGGTGTGGAAGGTGTACGTCAAGCGATGGAAACAGGAAGAGGTCGTGTAATTGTTCGTGCAAAATCTGAGATCGAAGTAATGAAATCAGGCAAAGAACGAATCATTGTTACGGAGATTCCTTACCAAGTCAATAAAGCAAATCTTATTGTTAAGATTGCGGAGTTGGTCAATTCTAAGAAGGTCGAAGGCATTTCGGACTTAAGAGATGAATCTGACAGAAAAGGGATGCGTATCGTTATAGAACTAAAGAGAGATGTTAGTCCTCAAGTTGTTCTATCTAAACTGTACAAATACAGCCCACTTCAATCTTCTTATGGTGTGAATAACATTTGCCTGGTTAACGGCAGACCTGAGTTATTGAACATTAAAGACATGATTCGGGAATTTGTAAAGTTCCGTTTGGAAGTGATCTTGAAGCGTGCTCAATTTGATATTAAAAAAGCAGAAAAGAGAGCACACATTGTTCAAGGTTTATTAGCTGCATTGGATCGCTTAGATGAAATCATCACATTGATTCGCGCTTCCAAGAATGGTGAAGAAGCAAAAGAAGGCTTAATGGCTTTTGACTTTACTCCAAAAGGCGGTGCTTTAGAATCTTTCTTAGGACAGTATCCTTTAAATGGGAACCATCTTTCAGAAGAGCAAGCTAAGGCAATTCTTGAAATGCGTTTACAGCGTTTGACAGGTTTGGAACGTGATAAGTTAATTGACGAGTATAGTGAGTTAATGGCACACATTACAGATTTGCAAGATATCATTGACAGAGAAGAGCGCCGTTACGAAATCGTAATTGAAGAGCTAATAGAAGTTAGAGATAGATATGGTGATGCTCGTAGAACAGATATCACTTTCGCAATGGGCGATATTAGTATCGAAGATATGATTGAAAATGAGAAGGTTGTTGTAACGATCTCTCACTTAGGTTATATCAAACGTACTTCTATTTCTGAATACCGTACACAAACACGAGGTGGTGTTGGATCTAATGCTGCTAAGACACGCGATAAAGATTTTGTCGAGCATATCTTTGTGACAAAGACACATAATTACCTATTGCTATTTACAGCACAAGGACGTTGTCATTGGTTGAGAGTTTATGAAATCCCTAAAGGAGCTAAAGCTTCTAAAGGAAGAGCTATTCAGAACTTATTACAATTGGCTCCAGGTGATGCAATCAAGGCTTATATTCCAATTGAAGATCTTAAAGATCAGGAATTCTTGGATAGTCATAATTTGATTTTTGCAACCAAACGTGGTATTGTTAAAAAGACAAATGTTGGCGCTTATTCAAGACCTCGTACCAACGGTGTGAATGCTCTTACTATTCGTGAAAACGATGAGCTGATAGAAGTGAAACTTACAGATGGTTCAAATCATATCATTTTGGCAACAAGAGCTGGAAAAGCGATACGATTTAACGAAAAAGATGTTCGTATCATGGGTAGAACGGCTACTGGTGTAAAAGGAATTAACATAGGAGAAGACAATGTAGTTATAGGAATGGTTTGCGTTGCCGAGAACGGTGAGAAAACGATTTTGGTAATTGCTGAAAACGGTATCGGAAAACGAACTGTTTTGGACGAATATCGAGCTCAAACACGTGGTGGAAAAGGTGTTAAAACAATTAATGTTACTGCTAAGACAGGACAATTAATTGCCTTAAAAGCTACAACAGATGATGATGATCTTGTGATTATCAATAAATCTGGATTGACGATTCGTTTGGCTGTCAAGAATGTTCCAACTACTGGTAGAGCAACTCAAGGTGTTAAATTGATCAATTTAAAAGGAAAAGACGCTATTGCTGACGTTGGACTGATTGTAGATGGTCAATTGGAACAAGATGAAGAGGAAATCAATGAAGAGGGTCTTGAAAATACAGAAAAGGCTACTGAAAACACTGAAAATGCAGTAGAGAAGAGTGAAGAAACTACAGAAGAAAACACAGAAGCGCCTGATGCTACTGATGTTGAAAATGAAGACGACAACGAGGCTTAAAATTTTGAAAAGCTTCTATAAATAATAAGACGATCTGCCTTTACGGTAGGTCGTTTTTTTTTGTTCCCAAGCACCACTTCTTGAATTTTTAGCATCTAATTAGTATACGCTAAAAGCAAACTTTTTCGGCCTTAACATCTTTTTAATAAAAAAAAAGTTCTTAGAAAAAGCTGATTTTAAAGGCCTAATGAGAAGAAATAGGGGAGCGTGCCAGAAAAAAATAGATTCTGAAGAAAAAATGGCAAGGTATTTTCCTATTTTTGTAGTGTAGCAAACGCTGGAATCGAACAACCTTCCGCATATTACTATTAATCGACAAAAAAAATACGTTATAAGAATGAAGAAATATTTCTTAGGTTTACTTGCTTTCGCAAGTGTTGCAACTGCAAATGCGCAGAACCCCAAAACAGCTATTACTAATGCAGCAATGGGTATTAGTATGTACGAATCTGATCAAAGTCAAGTAGAGGCACTCGAAAAAGCTAAAGAAGACATTGATTTTGCTGCAGGACATGAAAAAACGGAGATGGATCCTAAAGTATGGAGATATCGAGGCAAAATCTACAACAGTATTGCTTTCAACGCAAAACTTAAAACAGAATATAAAAATGCTGGTGTTGAATCTCTAAAATCATTTACCAAAGCTTGGGATTTAGAGATCGCTAAGTTAGATGAAAAAGGAAAAGAGGCTTCGAAAATTCCTGCTAAGGCAGATTTTAAAGCTGGATTTGAAGGCGCCTGTAGAGCACTATACAATGGTGGAGCAGATGCTTATAATGCAGCTGATTACAACTTGGCTTACGAAAGTTTCATTGGAATCCTTACGATAAGACCTAAAACAGTTGTAGGCTTAGCCAAAAAGCCTGTTAGTTTAGTCACTGCTACTAAAATTGATATGGAGCAAGAAGCTGCTCGTTTAGGAGGAATGGCTGCTGTACAATTAGGCAAGCCAAAAGAGGCAGAAGACTTACTTATGCCATTATTAGAAGGTAAAAAAATTGCAGAGAAACTTATTCCAACAACATATAGTTTACTTGCAAATGGCTACCAAAAAGCTAGCAATATTCCAGATGCAAAGAGAATTTTGTCAAAAGCTAGAAAATTATACCCAACGAATCAATCTTTGTTGATCGCTGAGATCAATATAGCACTTTCTGAAGGTAAATTACAAGAGCTTGAAAGTAAACTGAAGCAGGCTGTTGAAGGAGATAAAAATAACGTAGAATTACATTTTGTATTAGGAAATGTTTATGATGGTATTTTTAGAGAAAAACTAGAAGCTGGTGATCCTAAAACAGCTGGAGAATTTTTCGACAAAGCGGTTGACTGGTACAAAAAAGGAGCAGAAATTGATCCTAAACATTTTAATTCTGCTTATTCTTTAGGTGCTTTACATGTGAACTTTTCAAATTACTATGCGAAAAAGTTGAATGACATGGAAGACTACAAATCTAAAGAGTACAAAGATATGGACGTTAAATACAATGGTTTGTTAGATACAGGCTTGGCGTTTTTGATGGATGCTCAAGAGATAAAAGGTGATGACCTTGGAGTTTTAGTAGCACTTAGAGAAGTATACTGCCGTAAAAATGATGACGCAAATTGTAAGAAATTTGGAGACAAAGTAAAAGAGATGCAGAAGAAATAATTCTAGCATATAATAATAAACCTAAATAAGGGGAGGCTTCAAATGAGCTTTCCCTTATTCTTTAGAAATTCTATTTAACATAATATAAATTATGGGCAAAATGAGTTATTCTTTATTTTATAACCTCTTTTTAGGCCTCTGATTGGATTAAAATAGGAAATAGACCTGCTTGGTGATAAATTACTAGGCGCTTAGATTTAAACGAACTAATACACTATGTAGAAAAATATTTCTGTGCGATTCTAAGCGCTTTCATTTTTTGACCTTTTCTTTATCAAAAACAACATCGCTAATAATCCTACGATTCCAATTCCTCCGATCCACCAAATTCGTCCAAATGAATTATTATCGAGTTCAATTGGATTGGTATTACCGATTTGAATGAATGGTGACCAAAATGCTGGATGTCCAGCAAATCCTTCTGCCCGATTGAGATAATCTAGTTTTGCCTTTTGGAGTGCAACATCTTTGCGTTCTCCTGATTTTAAATGCATATAGAATTGTTGCATGATTGCTGCCGTTGCATAGTCATTAACTTGCCATAGTGTTACCACCAAAGATGATGCTCCCGCATACATAAAAGAACGCGCTAAAGACGCAATTCCATTGCCTTTTTCGAACTTCCCATAGCCTGTTTCACAAGCTGATAATACAACTAAATCAGCATTCAGTTCTAGTTTAGAAATTTCATAGGCTTGCAAGAAATTATTCTCTAAACTATCCCCATTTTCCGTAAAAACCAAGCTGGATAATACAGGGCTTTTTTTATTTAAAATACCATGCATTGCTAAGTGAATAATAGCATAATTACCCGCTTTTTCTTTGAAATTACACTCTGTAGCCTCCTTGTCAAAACCAAAATAACCCTCAAAATTAGCTTTTAAAACTTCTACTTCATTCTTAGCTTGTGGTAATGAGCCAAGTGTTTTTCTCAGGCGTTGATAAATTGGTAAACGGCTACTTATTAAGTTATTAGCTAGACTATCTTCGTAATTGGCAGCCATAGCGAAGATTCTTTTATTGTTGATTTTATGGGTGCTCTCGGCATTATCTTTCCAGAGTGAGGCCGAATGGTTATAATTTACTGTATACTTATTTAGAAGGTAATCTAACTTACTGTATGGGGTTTCCGACTGAGGTGCGATGGTTATTAAGAATGACTCAAAAGGTAAATGTCCCAATTTACCGTCTGGAATTATGATTAAATTAGTAATATTTTTGTTAACCTCTAGTGGCGTCTTTAAGAGTTTTTCGAAACACCAATGTGCTGCGATCGTATATTTTTGGTAAGATTTTTTAGGTTGATTATCTAGCAACTTATAATTACTAAGAGCATCATGTAAATCAACCACTTTTTTTTCTAAATTTTTGCTACTTACTTTTTCTTCAAACCACTTAAATTCCTTCTTATCGATATAAAAAATGTGAATGGTTGTATCGCCTAGTACATATTCTATTAGAGCTGTTTGGGGACTTAATGATGCCTGAATTTCTTTAACCTTCAACTTATCTGTTGCGTATTTTAGTTTTGCATATTGGGGGTATTGTTTTTCTATAAGATCTGTTAGTTCCTGTATCGATTCGTTCGCTTGATTTAGCAAAGCGCGTAAACTATCTCTTGCGGCTTCTATCTTAGGTTCCGCTAGTTTTGCCTTTAAGGCATCTCTTGTTTTAATAAGTTGTTTTTCTTTTGTAGAAATTGAATCTGGAAGATTCCCCAAGCGATAGTTTCGTTCTGATTTCGAAGCTTCGAGCAATAAAACAGATTTATTCTGTTCTGCCATTTCGAAGGCCAAGTCACTTTGCATAGATCGATCAAATATTTCAAAACCTCTAAACATCCAAAAATTACTAAGTGACAAGGAGCGCAATTTCGATTTGCTATCCGATAAACTACTTCGGATCTTGTTTAGTAAGATATTTGCAAGATCAACCACCTGTCCCCTCTTTTCTTTATTGTTCTCTTTGTTTTCCAGTTTTAGTAAGTTATAGACATGCTCTAAGCTTTGCATCATTAAATACCTGTGCTTACCAGAGGTGAATTCGACAGTACCAACTTCTTTAACCCATTGATTATTAATATTTTCTCGCAGTTGAGTTTTTGTGGTAATGATAGAAAATTGGTTCAAATATTCCCATGCCAGGTCGTAATTAGCGATAGCAGTGTAAAGCATCGCTAAATTATTCATACATTCTAAGTAAGCTGGATGAGATTGGCCCAAAGTTCCTGAAGTACGCTCTAAGGATTCTAGATATAACGGTATCGCTAAATCATATTGCTTACTTTGGCTAAGCGTAAAAGCAAGGTTGTTGAGTGTTGCGCCATAATTTGGATGATTTTTACCCAATTTTTTAGCATAAATTTCTAAAGCTCGCTTAAAGAGCGGAACACCTCTTGCGTAATCTTGCTGTTTTACATATAAAGAAGCTAGGTTGCCAAGTGAAACCGCATAATCTTGATGCTCTGTTCCTATTGTTTGTTCTCTTATACTTTTTGATTCTAAATAAAGCTCCTCAGCTTGTTTATACTTAAGCATGTCAATATAGAGTACCGCTAAATTATTGAGTTTGGTAGCGTACAGAGGCGCCTTTGTTCCTACTAATTTTGCTGTCGTTTTTTGAGATTCAATAAATAGTGGTTCTGCCTCTTCGTATCTTCCCATATAATAATATAAACCACCCAGATTACCCATTGAATTGGTATAACCTGTTGCTCCTTCTTCCCCTAAAGTACTGAAAATACTTTTTGACTGCAGGTAATACGACTCGGCTTCTTCATACTGACCTGTGTAAAAATGTACAACACCCATTTTTAAGTTCAAGTTAGCATAGTTGTAACTATTCCTTCCGAATAACTCAAGGTAGAGTATTTCTGCTTCGCCGAAAAAAAACAAAGCATCTTTATATTTTCTCCAATCCCGATAAAGTTCGGCTATCCTTAAGACACATTCTGCATATTTTTTATGTTTAGCTCCAAAGGCCTCACGGTAGACCTCTTTTGCTAGTAGTAACTGCTTTTCCGATGGACCATATTGTCGTTGTTGTTTGTATAACAAACCCAATTGTTCTGTATAAAAACCATACAAACTATCCTGTATTCCAAAAGCCTCCTTGGATTTCTCTTGAGCGGACAACAGTAATGGAAGTGCTTTTTCTAATGATCCTTTATTTAATTCAATCAGGCTATCTACTGATTGAAAATCAGCTCGGTTAGCTTGTGCGTAGATCAGAGGACTACTAATAATTAGCAACAAAAAAGGTAGAATTGTTTTCATTATAATTGGCTTACGAATATTTTTTTAAAAAATATAAAACCAAGTTACAATAAATAGGCTAAAATATAAAACAATATCATGGTAGCGAATAACATTTATCTGCTACATCTAACTATAAAGTGCTCAAAGGTTTGTGTTAAGAAATCGTGTGAATGACTCAATCTATGGTTGTCATCAACTAAATGTAGTGTAGCAGAAGTTGCTGCTCCAAATTTCACAGAGTGTTCGTAAGGAACAATTGAATCCTTCCAGCCGTGGACTATTTCTATTTGCTCCGTCTTTGGGCTGTAGGCTTGAATATCATATCCTGGCAAATACAAGGCAGGACACATTAAAAAGAGTGCTTGTACATTGTTGTCGGTAGCAACAACTGTAGAGACATAGCCACCCATACTAGAACCTACCAATACATACTCTTCAGTTTCT
>JAVCKV010405889.1:0-12732 GCA_032274145.1 Herpochondria borealis | reverse complement strand
TCGCTGTTAAGTTGGATGTAAGCTGGAGGTGTATTTTATAGTCCTGAAGTTGGTTTGGATGTTTGCTTCTTTCTTTTTATGTGACCATTTGCACTCTGAATTCAATTTTTCGCCGTGCCAAGTGCCGAGAGTACTAATATGCGATCAAAACGAGTCTCTGCAACTAAAATGCGATCAAGGAACAACTTGCCTGGGTTAATAACGTTAGTAAACGGCCGCTATCTATGGCAGCGTCAGCAACTGCGTCACAGTCCTATTGCCCCGCAGGCAATACATCTCTTTCTTTTTATGTGACCATTTTCAATTTGCACTCTGAATTCGATTTTTCGCCGAGCCGAGTTCCAAGAGTACTATCTAATATGCGATCAAGACGAGTCTCTGCAACTAAAAAAATGCGATCATTGGACAAAAACTTGCCTGGGTTAATAACGTTAATATACGGGGCGCTATGGCAGCGTCAGCAACTACGTCACGGTACTATTGCCCCGCAGGCAATACAACGTGTTGAAAATTGTTCAATAATATTCTTTGACACTGCCACAGCAAAAGCTGACCGGGATCTAAGTCAACATGAGAACACAGTCAAACTGACAACGGATGCTGCTGGCTCTCTCTATTGCAAGCTGCAAAGGTATAAGCGCATCTATCATTAACTCTAGATGGGAGATAAATGGGGCAAGCCAGATTGTTCAAGCTTCGAAGGAACACGCCAAGTTTTTGCATACATGCATGTCTACTACCATGTCTTCATCGACGTTAGGTGAGGATAGATTATGCAGCGACCCTGTCCATCGAATGCCGCTGACATGTACGTCTTACGGCCTTGAAAGGCAGGTTCGGCATTCACCTTGGCGCGCATCTGTTCAAATCCCGCTTGACCGGGATTGACACAAATGTTGAATTCTCTCGACTTGTCATAGACCATGAGGGGCATGACGGGTCCGCCTCCCTGGACCTTGACGTAGAACTTTTCATTCACCCTTGCCGATCGTGGCTTTTGATAGCCATCGGAATCCTTTCTCGGTGCACTTGGTCTTCCAGTTGCAAAGTTAATGGTGGCACTAAAGCCTGTTCCTTGTGGCTTGTCCAGCACAACGCCCTCCTCCTCTCGACTGCCACATGCCGCTTTGTGACCCGCCTTCCAGTCCTTTTTTTGACAGTCTCGTGAACAGTACCAAACTTGTCGGCATCGCGCACATTCCTTCATGACTTCCGCGCCACTCTTCTCTTTTTGACAATGACAACAACGACTTCGGTTTTGCTCTCGCTGTACTTTCATTTCTTGTCGACCCGTCTTGGCCAAGTGCTTGACAATCATAGTGGAGACTCGAGACACTAAACCCGTATTGAGTGCCATGCTTTTGGGGGATATGCCGTCACAATCGGAAATTTCCAAATCAGGATCGTACTTTTTCAGCAAGAGCTGAGCGACATCGGTTCGACTGGCTTGGATGACTTCCAACAGACAGACACCGCCAAGACGATCTGGAATGTCGCATAGTTTCTTATTATTTGGCGTTGGAGCAGCATTGTTGCCATTATTCACCAGCTTGAGATTGATTGGTTTAATACCCACTGGTTCCGTTTGACCTGGCAACAAAATGGCGCATCGACCAGCATCTGCTACAAAACCTCGACAGTAGCCCTGCTTGCCATTCATGGATGGCTGTGACGAAAGACCGTGCAACTCGACCCTTTGGTGGCAAAAGTGTTGAAATTCGTAGGCTTCAATGCACGCGCTTCCCACGGCGAGCGTCATGTCCGTGGCCATGGCGCCCATACCATAGTGACACACCGTCTTGCCACAGACATCTCGGGCTCCGGCGTTGGCACCGTAACTCAGCAGCAACTTGGCAACTTGCTCTTGACCATCGTCGAGAGATGGACCCTCGCCTGCAATATTCTTGCCCATGGACACTATGAATAAGAGTGGCGACAGTCGCAGAGCTCCTTCACGTGTTTCCAGTTTCTCAATCAGTCGAGGACCGGGCTGGATCCTCTCCAACATGGCCTCCACGGCCTTGACTTGACCCATGACACAGTTTTGTACAAACGTACTGAGCGGTCGCAATTCCATCATGCCCAAGTACTGCAAATCACCTCCTGTGGCAAAGATTTCACGATATTCTTGTTGCGACTCTTGGGAGCGGTGACCTAAATGCGATTGGTCGCCATCGCCTTGGGGGTCTGCGTCGTTCATCTTTAAGTTGGTGCCATTTTGAGCCAATCGTCTTCGAATGGATGCTTGAAATTCTTCGAGCGACGCGGATGCCATTGCTTTCTACAACTAATGAGCGATGAACAAGGAGGAGGAGTAGGGATGATGGATGATGGATGATGGATGTGAGCGATGAGGTTCATGAGACTCGACTCCTCATGGTCATGCATTCACGAAGCGTCTGTTCATCCTTCCCTCGCCTGTTGTATCTGCACATGTACAGTACCTGTAGAGTCAGTACTCGCATGACAGTAAGTTAGCTCTAAAGATACTTTTGCACAGAAAGATATCGGACCTCGAGAGTTAGCATAGCTCAGGTCACGTGCATCCATCCATTCGATTCTTTGAAGTGCTGGCTCTGTCTATCGTGCTTCTACTGTAGTAGATGACCCAAGCTCAGATGATTCCAGCTCCAACAGCCCGAGCTATAGTTGTGGTGAACACCAAACAAATCCAATCGCTGGGGTCCGCCCATGACGTGAAGTGATGTGTGCTTTTACTGTAGCGTAGTGAAAAGAACAAGCTCAATCATCTCGCTGGCTGCCGCCTGCCTGGCTGGACGACCTTCGTACGGTATTACAGGTAGATTCCGATGAATCGCCGCCAAAAAGTCACGCACGCAATTGTTGTCGACCTACACCAGCAGCTGTGCACTCTCTCTGGACTCTATAGAGAGAGAGCGAACAGATACATCACGCTTCTGTAAGAGGCGCTCATCTTACACGATTCCATCATGTTTGAGCAGACATTGAGTTAGAATTAACCAGACTGCGAAGCGTGCAATCTGTACCGACAAATCAAAACTGGCCCAGGCAGGGAGTGTAGTGCGTCTCGTAGAGCACCTAATTTGGATGCTGATCATAGTAGAAAAGCTGCTCAGGTGTAGAATCAATCCACGCAATGACGCTCCACCGTATCGAGCACAGCTCAAAGCCGACAGGATGTGAAAACAGCTCTAGACTCGCAATCTGCATGAGAGCTAGTAGGCTTAACTTCAGGAGCTTCTCGCAACATTATAATAAGGAGATGCTGTGCGTGATGGAAAGGCTGTTCAGATGTAAAACCTGTGTAGTTATGGCGCCCACCTCACCCATGCTTCCGTTTTGATAGCAGAGGGCATCCAGCCTAAGACAAGCAAACTCTTCATACGGTACACACCTACCGTCTGTAGAATAGAAGCTGGGCTTCACTCCAGGGCGTGCCATACATACAGTATCAGGCGGGATACCAGGTTGCTCTACACAGCCCAGAAAAGCCTTTCCAGTTGTACGTGACGGCCTTCTGCACTTCACTGGAGCTACGTGTGTTCAATGAGACAGGTTATGCTGGCAAGGCATACCGTATCTTATCGGTACCAAATGGTCATGCGTATCATTGTATCCTGTATCGTACCTACTGTACTGAAACTGATTCGCACGTGGTCCCAATGCTCGAGTACTGTTGTCAACACGAATTGTTCCGAGCTGCAACATTTATTCCACAAGACTTCTCCACGACCAGGCCGCCAAGCTTGTGAAAATGTGGGCGACCAAATCTTAACCGCCGGTACTACGCGGCAGCACATGACTCGTGAATAGATTCCTAGTAATGTATAGTATGGCGTCCGAAATTGATATAATTACTTTCAAAATTGATACAATCCATCAATATATATTCATAGTAAGAATATATCTCTTACGTAGAAACATCAATAATTGTACTACGTGACGACATACTTGCATTCCTTTGTGACCAAAAGAGACATTTTTACCTGTACTTCTCTACTGCAATTTGAGAAAGAGGTCGTGCATTGATATTCTTCCTGTCCACTACCATCTGGGTTGGATGTTGGCATCCAGCCACAATCTTGTTCACATTACGCGCTCTACGCAACTCTACGTCAGACCCACACCCATGGGTTGTTGAGCCTTCCATTCTCAATTACAACAACAGAAAGATGAGTGCAATTACAATGACACCAACTCGCAAGCGCCCAAGACTGGCCGATACTGTCACTGGCTTCTTTAGAATGAGAGAGCTTGCCTCGTATCTTCTCCTCCTGTTGCTGCTCGTTGGTTTCCTGAGTCCAACAGAGGCGCAAGGATCCAACTTTCTTCGCTCGGGGGGTCTAACAACTGCGAACACCACCACTTCCTCCAACGGTCGGCAAAGGAAGATGACAGGTATCGACTGCAGTGACGTGGAAGACTTCTACTACACTGCTCACATGAGAGTATCGACTCTCTACACACTCCACCGCGACTGCACTGAAGTTGAGGTGGATACGATCCTTTCATTTCTCGATATGAAGTTTGACGCGTTCGTCGCCTTCAATGAGATTCTGGGTCCTCTCGACTTGGAGAGATCAACTGAAACGTGTCCGAACAGACGAAACCTGCAAGAGGTGGACTCAAAAGTGGACGCAAAGTTCGACAGGTTGCCAAAGACCGAACAGGAATACCATCAGAGAAGAAAGCTCTTTGTTCCAACATGGGCGTACTTCAATGGGGGCGGAATTTGTTCATACTGTTTTGGGGACAACAAGGATAAAAGAAGACTTCAACGAGGATATACGAAAGACCCACAAGGCATCTTGCCTTCTACTCCCGACCAAGAGGAAGAAACGAACCAAGAAGATCCCCAAGTTCGTGGCCGAAGACTCACCGGCGACTATCCGATCACCCTTAGCATCGGAACCGATGCACATCCAGAAGAAACTGACTACATGTTGAGCGCCCTCGATGGCTCATACTACGTCGGTCGGCCTGGAACCTTTGACACCCCCCACCAAGTGAGGAACGAAACCTTCTGGCTAACGTCAGGCAAAGATTACGAACTTGAAGTCACTGATAGCTATGGTGACGGCTTTGGCAATGGTTTCGCCCATATCTACCAAGGAACAACGACAACAGGCACCCCGTTGTATTCAGTGGATCCTAATTTTGGCGCTGGCACGAAGTTATTCTTTACCGCTGGAGATGCGAATTCGGCCGTGACAGCGACGACCACAACAGAGGACGCCTTAACGCAACTTGAATATGAGATGAACACTCACCTCACCTATCACACACAGCAAACCTTCCACAACGACGCTGCGAGCTGTCTGCACTTGTCGCACCCTACTGTGTGCGTGGTGCTGGCTGCTGCTACACAAGAAGAAACAGAAGACATCTGCACCGTGCCCGAGTGATTGGGATTCTTTTGCAATGCGGTCTTGTTGGTGGTTGCCAGAGCCTTTCTGGGAAAGTCAGTTAGTTAGCACGAGGCGCTCGGTCCCTTGCCCAGCCCTTTCAAAGATGCTGAGACAATGCCTACTCAGGGAGGCCCCAGTTCATGGGATCCCCAGCGGCCCTTATTAGACCCGAAACAAAGAGCCCGCCATTCTGCTAGACTACAACATCACTTAGAACCATTCATTCACACTCTATTATTGTTCTGCTAGACTCTTCTTGATAGTGACCACCCTAGTATTGCTCAGATACATACATATCTTGTTCTTTGCCAGAACCATGCGTGACTGCTATGTCGCGTGAGCGTTCCCTCATTTCCCTTTCAAGTTCAGACCTCGTGGTGGATCAAAAACTTGATTTTGGCTCTTAGAAGACATGATGTAGACAAGGAAGCTATCCTCTCGAAGTCAAGATAGAGAGAGGAATATACTCTCACAATTCGTCGCATTCAGTGTATCGAAGAAACTTGCCACCATTCGTCGCATTCAGTGTATCGAAGAAACTTGTGCAAGAAGGCACAAGATTGCCAATCAGCAGTCGGTCAGCTCTCCCGAGGCTCCTTCTTCACGATGACAGACAGCACAGATTGATAAAGGGCTTTGGGTGCCAACGGGAGCGGATCTATCTCCCTCATCGTTTGTTAATTCATGATGTGCTTCGGCAAAAAACCGACGCCTGGCTTGAGACACGCCGAATCGCACTACAGACTGGTGATCCATACCAAATCGCCTCACGGGCAATGAGGGCAACAAGAAGACAGCACAACTACACGTCTTATCAGGTCTGCTTTCTCTGTACAGTACAGACAGGGCACCAACCTCGCGAAGTCCGTGAACCCACGCAACTAACTTATAAAATACTACTGAGGCTAGTTGGTACCGTACTTGGCCTGTCGCGGCAGCAACCAAACCTCTTGCCACGGGACTGTAACTGTGATTGATTCTGAATTTTTCCAAGAGCTCGTAGCTCTCAAACCAGCTACATGTAACAAGTTCAAAGTGTACTATAGCTCTCAAACAGCTAACAGGTCCAGACTGTCATCCTCGTCATGGTCCTGACGAAAGATCCACTCTGTACTGCTCCTCTTGAGTTTACTTCTTACACGATACTCTCCTCGTCGCTTGCTATATGCCGAGCCACCAGGTGGCTGATGGTACTCGGAGTACGACGCACCCTTTCACATTGTCCTGTTCGCCGGGGTCCCTTCGCTTGGAATCGTCAATCGAAAACGTGAATGAATCAGAAGTCCAAAGACTGTCCAAACATTCGGAAAGATCTTAATCCCTTCCACACCAGATCACCTCAAGGGGGTGCAGTTGTCTCCGACACGACCTCTTCGTGAGTACCTGGTGCGGGTGTATGTACTGCGAGTGTGAGTGTGATATCAGAGAGTTTCATACCACCAGGAGAAATCCACCCAACCTATCCTATGCCCACAGCGCGTCAGTAAGCTTCTTGGCCGCCGGTGTACGGTGCATGCATGTGCATGTTCAATGTACAGTACCAGTACGGTAGCTAACTTGCCGCGGGATTAAACTGTGATTGCATTGAATTTTTGTAGAACTCGTAAGTAGCTCTGGAGACACCCATTGGTTGCTCTAAAAGAGCTCTCCTGGATACCACGGTATCAGTAAGTAGCCTCGTGGTCCTATCATACTGTACACTGGGGCGCATGCTCCTGTGAAAGACTTGAGCATCTGCTACTCGTGCTACAGGCATCGTCACTTGTTTAACTGGTTGGTTTCCACATGGTAGGGATCACCTCGCCGGCATCATCACCACCGTGAATCGATGCTCGTACGTGGTAGGTTTCCCCTGGTAAGGATCACCTCAATCACGACCGTGAATGAATCGGAAGGTTAAGACGGTCCTGCAATCATAGTGGTTCTAGGAGGCACGACGCATGGTAGACCAGCAAAATAGGATAGTACGGACAACACGTCACTTCCCATAATGGGCTGTCAGCTTCTCAACACGTGAGTGTCTGGTGTTGCATGATTGGTGAGACCAAATTATCACATCCGCAGGGCCAGAGAATTCCAGCGCAATTACAATCATGGGGTACCAGCTGCAATCGCATCATCCCAAAACTGCTCAAGAGCCATAGATGCGTCGTAAATCCATAGATCAAGATGGTTGGAGAACAGAGGCGTCTATAATGATTATAATGTGCCCCCAGCAACCGTGGTCTTGGTTTGAAGTGGTAGGTGACCATGAGATCTGCCATCGCGGTTGAACTGCTGTCTATGGATGTGTCTATCTGTCCTATGAAAAACTCTTCGGCGCACTGCTGGACAGATGTCGGATGCTTCGGTTAAATGGCTCTGTCGATCTGTGGAGTTCCGTTACACCCAAGAAATTCTCTCACAACCAATTGGGACTATCCTAGCCTATAAGCGATGCGTGGCTAAGACACCAATTATCTATCCGAATAACACCGACAGATGGAGGGTATGATGAGGTTCACTTATGGCAATGCTTTTATTTAACTCTTTGAATAACAACATTTAACTATCGGGTTAAATGATGTGATTGGTGAGCGGTACTGTAAAACCTGATGATAAGGTCGTAAAATAGAAATTGGCCATCAGAAATTGGAAAAAGGTGGCTAAAACTTCCCATAAATATGTCATGCTGGTAGCGAAAGACATGTGTCTTGAACAATAACATGGATAGTCGCGCACTTCGTGACTTGAAGAAGGGATGGCGGATGAAATTTCACTTGTCCAAATCTTGTCTCACTTTTGTTCACGCGGGCAACCTCGACCCATTAAAATAAATATCTTGTTACTCCCAGTAGAAGATGAAGTACTTTACGCCTCTCTTACTCCTCCTTCTGCATCACTGTCCAGCAGCGTTGGCTCAGCGATCCCGTCTGCTTCGACCTGCCACCACCATCAGCAGTGAGGAGAGTGCACCAAGCGATATCATCGAGGAGCCCTCGTTCTCTGGTCGCCACAATGGCGCTGGCCGTCGTCTCGAGGACGTTTGCATCGATCCTAACGAGTTCTACTACACTGCAGACTTCCAGATTTCTACCTACTACAACAACCAATGCACTGAGGAAGAGATGGCTGGTGTCGTTGCCTACATTGATGAGAAGTTTGAAGAGTATTCTTCTTTCAACGAGGTACTCGGACCTCTTTATTTTGACAATTTCGCAAGCTCTTGTAACATTCAGTTTCTAGAGGGCTACTATGGTACTCTTTGGGGATATAGAAACGGCCTTACTCGTCGCCTTGAAGAAGGACAAAAACACATGCAGCTTACCGAGGACCATCGAGACCGCAAGCTAAGGGCGGCAGGCAGCTTTCACTACACAAACGGTTACAAGTGCCGATACTGCCCATCCGACAACTTTGACTTCCGTCGCAAGCTTCGCAAACAAGTTGGCGACAAAAAAGTGGAGAACAGTCCTACCGTTGTTCGAGAACTTCAGGAGGAGGGACATGAGCAAGGCCATAGGTTGATGCAAGAAGAACAAGAAGTTACGATTCAACTCGTGCTTGACGATTATCCCTCCCAGACAAGCTATTCCATCACAGAAGTCGGAGGATCAGAGGTTCATTCCAAGGGTAACTTCAACACTCCAAGAAACTCCAAGCAGGAAATTGTCCGACTCGAGAAAGGCAAGCGATATACGTTTGATATCTACGACTCTGCTGGTGACGGATTTCAAGACGGCAACGGCTACGTCGTTCTCTTCTTCGGGGGACTCAACTTTCGTGTCCCTTTTGCAAGGATCGATGGAGACTTTGGCGTTCATGGATCCGTCGAGTTCACAGCCAACGGGGCGGCTAGTGCTGCCGTGACGCCATCTAGCCCGGAGGACCTCTTCCCCGAGCTCGAACTGGACATGTCCGAGTACATTTACTATTATGTGCGAAGCAAGTTTCACCACAACGAATCACACTGTTTGTACTACAGGAATCCAAGTGTGTGGGTTGACCTGACCATCTCCACCAAGACGGAAGCCCAAACTGTCTGTGCAGAGCCTCCTACTCCACCAGCGATTTTCGAGGTGACTTCAGAACCTTCGGTCTCTCCAGTTGTTGTGGATCCACTTCTGGTGGAGACCGACGCTCCTGTCGCTGAGACGTCAGAGGCTCCCTCCTCAAGCCCGGTCGTCGCGGTATCAGAGAATCCTACCGCAAGCCCAGTCGTTGCAGCAACCTCCAGTCCTGTCGCAAGTAGTACCTCATGGGAATCCTGGACAGTCTCGACCGAACATCGCTGTGGGTCCAGCGAAGTCGATGCACGTGGAAACTGTCGCCCCACCTGTAACAACATTGCAGACTGTGGCTCAGGCCAATGGTGCTTTAACGTTATGGCCAACTATTGTGGCAGCAAGCCGCAACCTCCAGACTACGGCAACTGTACGCCAAAAGGAGGCTACGGCTGTGGTGTAACTGAGCTGCATGCTCGAGAGACTTGTGGTAAGACGTGTGGACACATAAATGACTGTGCCACAGGAGAGAGCTGCCATCCTACGAACCTCAACTACTGCAGCTGCGATACTGGCAGGATGTTGCGTGCTGGGAGTACAGGAAACTAGCTTCATAATTAATTTTCAGTCAGTCAGTCCTAATCGTTTAAGGGATCACTGTGTTTCTTCCAAGTCTTAGTTCCACATCTTTGATACGGTGGTGTTCCGTACGCTCACATGCTGTGTCGGGTTGCGTTTGGGTAGTCGGGTAACACCTGCTAAAGTATAAGTATTTGCTCCTTCCATACGTTGTAAAGTTGAGGCTGGCATGATGCGCAGCGTCCGAAACTCTCCCTAAGGTCAAAGTATTGGCGAATCATCACTCCATTCATTTGTCCAACTCCAACCTGGAGATCGTGCAGGGCGCAGGCTTTCTTCGTAACATCTTCCAGCATGCTTAAAATTGGCAGTATCCGTCCCTGGATGCATATAAACGACACGCCCCACCCCTTGTGTGTGCGGCACCTTCAGACTGGACGTGGTGAGACTCCTCTCGTTGTATAGTGGATGTACAGGATATTGAAGCTAGCTTGAGCGTTCAGCTTCCTTCCGACCAGTACCCTGTATCCCTTCCATCCAGCTCGTCGTTCAACAACAAGAGACAAGACTTTGACTCTTCTTGTTGCCTCGTTCCCGAAACAGTAGCCAGAGCAACAGTGATCGTTAGTAGAGTGCTACGACTAAAACCCCGCAATTCGAGCTCGTGAGCGGCCACGGTACGTACGTATTTTCAGGGCTTACTTCTTGTGCTTGTTCCTCTGCCTGAGGAGCGTGTCACATATCCGAGCCTGTGTGTGCTTTTCCCAGAAAGACTGTCGAGGTCATCTTTTCATTGGCACAGCTTAGAACTTCTAGCGACAAAGCCCAGAACAAAAATAATCTCCCCTCCGACCATCAGGGCAAGCACGGCTGACTCCTGGTGGACGGCACAAAGTACTCTGAGGTACCTGAAAAAGAGCAGGATAGTACACGCGGAATACGATTGTGTCATCGTAGAGTGGTATTTGTTCCTTCTCTAGCACCTAATCGTGAAACGCATACTGCTTCTTTGCGAAAGGCACTCGATAGCTATGAGAATGACAGCTTGGGCAGCATACCATACAATTCTAGAGTAATCATTGGTTTGTTCTCTTATTCGTGATCTATACTCTATGAGCGAGAGGCAGAGACAGGTCACAAGGAACATTTATTGCACTGCTCTCGTGATGCAAGATGGTTGACGCGCAAAACGAACACATTATGTTGTGCAGGACCATAATTTCACCTGCGCAATGATGAGTTTCACGCTAGCTAGAACAGAGTCTTTTCACGAAGGAACATCCTCCACGACGAGTTTCACGTCTAGCCACTTGGTGTGCGCAGAGCTCTTTTCCACCTACACGGCGAGACGAGCTGTGGAGTTGGAGGCACATACACAGCACGCACTCCACACGAATCCGAGCCTAGTTTCTTGTAAATCAAGTAAGCTATAATTAGTCGTGTCCTTCTCCGAGTACACTTGAACGGCTTCTTAGTTTTGGTACTGTGTCACGGATGCTCTTGCAACTGCGCACCAATCAAGCTGGGATAAGTCAAGACGGCAACCTTGAACGGAAGAGTTGGCTGATGGAATTGGCACGGAATGGAAGATACCCATCAGATTGAGTCTGATGCATGCGCCGGTGCGAAAATGGAGACCTACCAGCAGGAAGACCCAACTTCAACAGAATTGGAACGCTATGGTAAATGATGCACATACATCTACAAGGCACGGAAGAACAAGCTGTGGCATTCGTAGGATACTAGTACATTATGTTGGGCGCTACCAGATCAAATATCTATGAACCGCGTTCTCCCACCAGTTTAGCACTCGCAGAAGTTGAGCTGCAAAGCATGACAGCTCTCTCCCGAAGCACAGTGCATCATGTGCGTGCAAGCATTTCCACAGGTCTCTCGGGCATGAAGCTCAGATACACCGCACGCATACCCTCCTTTGGGCTGACAGCTGCCATAGTCTGGAGGCTGTGGCTTGCTGCCACAATAGTTCTTGAGAACACCAAAGCACCATTGACCGGAAGGACAGTCTTCTGCATTGTTGCACGTAGGACGACAGTTTCCACGCGCATCAGCTTCGCTGGAACCACAACGCTTCGCCTGATTGACTGTCCAAGTTGTCCAATCTGTGGAGGCAGCTGGTGGGCTTGAGGTAGGACTTGGAGTGACAGGGGTCGGAGCAGTGGGAGAGGGAGTGACAGGCACGATTACTGTCGAAGTACAGGTGGTTTCGTCCGCTTCAGTCTTCGTGGATTTGGTCAGGTCAACCCAAACGCTTGGATTTTTGTGGTACATGCAATGGTTTGGGTCTGAGTGAAACTGAGTTCGCAAGTGGTAGTAGATGTGCTTTGACATATCCAGTTCAAGCTCAGGGAAGAGGTCCTCCTCAGAATTCACGGTATCAGCAGCACTGGCCAATCCGTTGGCCGTGAACTCGATTGATCCGTGAACGCCAAAGTCACCTTCAATCGTGGCAAAAGGGATACGGAACTCCAGCCCTCCGAAGAAAAGAATGACACGGCCGTTGCCATTAAACCCGTCTCCGGAAGAATCGTAAAGGTCGAACGTGTATCGCTTTCCTTTCGTGAGTCTGACAATTTCCTGTACGTCATTACCTGGTCTGTTGAAGCCACCCTTGGAGTGAACCTGTGGTCCTCCGACTTCTGAGATCGTGTAGCTGGTCTCCGTTGGGTGATCATCCAACACGAGCCGAACCATGACTTCTTGTTCTACTTCTTCTTCGGTAAACCTGTGGTCTTGATTAGCTGGCTGATCTGGCCTCTCGT
>JAVCKV010405778.1:0-12733 GCA_032274145.1 Herpochondria borealis | reverse complement strand
TCCCCAATGAGGCGGGTGAAACGCTCATCCGCCTCCCTTTTCAAGCGGAACAGGACGCGCCTCCTGTGAGTTTCTTCGAGTGGAAGGGTAGGGTTTTACAGTAACTAGTTCTAGAAAATCGCCGAAGCATTGTCGTTGTCCTCCAGAACCCCGGAGATGACACCAAGCTTTGGATTGTACGTTTGGTTTACTGTTTTCCCCTTTTCCGTCCCCCGTACTGTGAATGTTTTTACGAAAATCCTGGCCGAACGTCCGGAGTTGACTCAGTTGTGGACGGAATCCACGAAAAAAAGAAATCAAAGTTTAGTCAAGAGTTGAGTCACCTCCGGAATTCTGACCTAAACTTGCGTAACCACTCAAACCACAATAGTTCATGTTTCGATGCGCAAGTGCACTAGAACCCTTTACCCCATCTCAACACTGTGTACACTGGCCTCTGCAGACGGTTAAATGGTTCAAAAGGCCGATCACGTCAGTACATAATGCCATAACCTGTGCATCTTTGCGCACTTTTCAATACTAAAATGTACTCTCCGTAGCCTCGGAACATTTCGTTAACAAAATGTTATATAAGTAAAAAAAGGCTATGTGACTGCGTGAGCTCAGAAATCATCTTGAATAGGTTGTATTGGAAGGAGGCTGACGCGTAATCTAGCGGGGAAAAGGACAAATGGGGGCCCGCGGCGTGGCTTGTATAATCCCAATAGAGTGTGGTAGTGACGAGATTGTGTTTGTCGGTTTTCTATTCATGGATTTGGTTCCGCAATGTTTATTCGTATGTCCAGAGTTGACTCAACTACAGCCTATACTTCCGAAAAATAATCAAAAGTCTATCTTTAGTCCATAGTTGAGCAACTCCGGAAATCTAACCAAAACTTTCGTAACAGTTCATGCGGCTTTATTGCACGTGTGAGTATTTTAGGTCTTCATGAAATTGAACCGGTATTGTCAAGGTGCAAATAAATTCATGTTGTACTCATTTTCGCGCCCTAAAATTTTCAAACAATACATCAACCTTCGAAAAGTAACGGACCCACCGCACCGGCACCATCATCCTCAAAAAAATTATTAAGCTGCTTCAAGCTAACCTGTTACACTTTAAACTGTCAGAAACCAGCTCCTCTACCTCTACCGCGGAAAATATCGCCTGCAGTCCACTTGAAGGATTTAATGGCCTTCATTCCGCCCTCATCTGAACTTTATGTTGTGCAAGCGGAACAAGTGCCTCAGAACCGACCATCCACTGTCCACTACCGTCCATTACTATTGTATTCCCTTCGTAACATTTAATTGAGCTGGAGAGAGATTTCTTAGTGTTGACAACTGACTCGGCACACTGAGTGAACAAATCACATCGCACTAAGTGCAAATTGAGATAAAAGTTCTGAACCTTTTACTGAGCGAGAAAAGAGACTAGCATGAGAATAATCAGCCATTCGACCATAAACGTGTGTCGCAGGGTGCACGGCGCACAATTCGACGTCAGCGGAGGACGCCCGGTTACTGCACGCTGATGCTTATTGATGAGTGTGACAGTCCAATAAGCAGTTGAAGTGCGTGTACACGTGACAGCTCATCGGAATTTTTTGGCGATTTGGGTGCAGAATTTCTATAATTTCGAGATTGTGTGCACAAATCGGGTAGATCGATTTGCAATTTTAGTTCAAATCCATCTACCGCGCTCATCACAAGCCCCTCCGTCCCCCGTTCCACCCCCGCTGTCATCTCTCGGTGTCGTCACCGTCGCCTCGACTTATGGCTGTCGTCCCTGCCGGTCCTGGCCGTCGTTCGCGCTCGTGGCCGGTGCCTCCGATCATCGCCGTATGTTCCCGTCGTATCCCCCGCCCGTCGTCAATGTAGCCCGCACTCGTCGCTCATTCGCCGCGAAGCCTGACTGGTACAAAACACGAGCCGTTCGAAAATACCGCGCGGCCGCCTAAATTTACAAACCCCACCTTGCCCGCGCAATCTAGCTTAAACTTCTGGTCCCTGAGCGCGACCGCAAGCTTTCGGCTGGTGTGTACCGCGATGGGCGCCATGGAGCACGACTGCCGAATGAATATCTTTGTGGGTGCAACACGCCAAGCTGCAACACTTGGCGAGCAGTCGCGTGACAACCAGCCTTCAATTGGCCGAGCAGCGATGTCTCTTGAGAGCTAGCTAGTGTAGCCCGCATCTGAAAGTCGCTTTTTAAGTACCGAACCGAATCCGGTGTGGGTAGGACAACTCGCAGGTACCGAATATACTTTTATCCTCGCAAACGTTCCTGCTATGCTCAAACTATCCACAATACAAATCGTGCTTACTACCGCTGCGCCTACAATGCTAACACGAGAGACCATATCTAGCGAGCGAATCTACTCATTCGTGTGTCGATCGCACCGCCTGCCTGCCCTTGAAAGACCGGCCAATGGTGTGATTTTTGCGTACAAACGGATATTATTACAGTGGACACCGCGGCAAAAACAGGTGCTTGGCTTAGCGCGTTTGTAATATCTGTGCCTATGTCATGATTCTCATTTCGACGCGCAAGTATGGATGCAAGTTTATGGAGAGGCAGCCAGAAAACGATCTATGCGGGCACGCACGAACCTGTTAATCAGATCTTTCATTAAAACATGTACGTTGTCCTCGGCTTCAAGGATGTAGTCGAAGAAATGCATACGCGAGCGGAATTTCTTGAGTTACGCGACAATGATACCGCAGCGAGGTCTGTGCCGATGAAACGGGCGTTTGCATCAACGATACCTATGAGAAAGAAATCACTCGCGGCGCGGATGTGATCAAAGCCTTAAGTGACGACGGGCCTCGTTTTGTGGGAAATGCTGCGCATCGATGGATCTTGGAGCAATACAGTCAACCCAGCAGCGCCACTTGTGCCTGTCTCCGAGTGGCATTTGGGGGAAAAAAGAACGCCATCTAGAAATCCGCGTGATACATAGTCTGCAAGCCATATCTGAGATAGCCAGAACCGTTGTAAAACATATTTAGCCTCAAGCCGCAATTTTCAAAAGAATGTGAGTAGCTAATTTCAAATTGGACGCAGTCAAACCTTTGAGTGAAATAAATTTTGATCTCATCTACTGTACGTACATACACTTTATTGCACACCGTCGATAGTTGCATTTTTGCCGCTTCCGATAATTGAAACCTCTGCACTTTGTCGTTTGTGCCCATCGCATCTCATAAACGGACAGTCGCACCGCGGCTGTGAGCGTCGGTCAAATTGGAGTTGAACGCTTCGGCGCAATCGCTACTGCTTCGTGGCTCAGTGGCAAAACGGGGCGGTTCAACGCCCAGTGATACCGGTTCGATCCCGGGTCGCACCAGTTCCGTGTTCGCTATTCGCTCGTCGAACGTGAAGAGGTCTTTCCCGTCCATCCCTTTGGGCGACATGGGACCCAGCAGCGAGGCCCCCCAATCGAGGGAGATCGGGAAGTCCCTACCTATCACGGCAATGGTCATACTTCTTTTTGCTTCTCGTTTTATAATAGAAACTAATGTTGAGATGTGTATCTTTCCGTTAAGCGGTCATGGCCATCATCAGTGGCATGGCAGACGTTACCGGGCGTGCCAACAATTTGCGTTGCATTTCTACGCAAGCAATGCACGTTACAGCTGGTGCACTGGAAGTGCACCGCCGGCCGCCTGTCGAACGTACGGTGCGATTTCAACCTCGGCGCGACTCACTCCGTTCACGTACGGATCGGATAGGACCAAGTTGTCTTGATCACACAACTTGCACCCTATTTCCGTTAACGTACGACATCGGATCGTGAGCAGGCGTGCCGTGCACTCAAGCTGTTTGGCACGCCGGCGCAACAACACAGGAACCGTTACCGTCCGACCGGGTCGCTTTGCTCCACAAACTAGTGGCCGTCCGGAAAACGAACGTCTAAGTGCTACGGGAGACCATGTCCATTTTATTTCTAGTAGTTGCTCCGATCGTACTTATACAGTCCATTAGGGACCAACAGACCGATCGGGCATCATCATCATCATCCCTTTCATTTTTTAGTACGAGATTATATCCGGTTTACTCGTACAATTGCGCATAAATTGAAACTATACCCCTTTTCTCCAATTCAGTTAAATTATCTCGTAGGAGCAGTCACCCGAAGAAAGGAGGGAACCCTTTTTCCTTGGCAATTATGTGAAACTGCTCGCCAGCTAACGCTGCTAAGCTGTTTATGACAGTCCCATGGCCATTGTCTGTCCGTTGAAACTTGCAGTACTTGTGGCCAGTTCAAAGCAGTTCACTACTTTATTCATTCAAAATTTTCTACCTCACTGTCCTCGGCAGTGAAACAGCGGTCATCTCTTTTCTTTCACTTCCCCAATGCCCATAAATGGTCATCCCTGCACAGAACTCTCTCAATAACCGAGGCTTATCTGCAGCTGCCCTTTCCGTCTGTATGTACGACGATGTATGCCGTCCGTGCCGCTCTGCCGTTGCTTCCGACTACAGAAGAGAAAGCTTGACTGACTTGGACCATGTGGCATGGGTATGGCCTTTCCCCATGCGTATTTCCCGTCATGTACCGAAATCGTTTGTAAACTACATGTATCCAACAGCGAAGTTTCCGGGGGACCGAGTGGACAAGACTGGGTACACGGGACATGAATTCCCCACTCTCTAGTTCCCCTCCTACCTTGCGCAACACGTTCCATGCATATTTCATTTCGTCACACCAAGATGTGTTGGTGGACATGCACTCGTTGAGCATCTCCATCACTAACAACTTCATTTCATAGTCGATTTCCGTTTCCAAGTCTCTCAATAACATCTCACCATCTCTCGAAGTCATTTCGAGCGACAGAACTTTCTATCACACAGGAATAATCGACGAAGACCAGTCATTGCAGCCTCCGGTTCTTCATTTCCGCCGTCTTTCCACCAGGTTTGAAGTGCAGCAACTTTCCAAAACCAGGCCCGCATTTAAACTAACTAAGAGAAAAGTTTAGTAATATGACGTTACTCTACAGATCGCATCATGCATCCCTGTAAAATTTCTTGCTACGCTTGAAAGAGCAGAACGAAACCAACGATATTATTGCGGACGCCATATCGGAGGCTTGCAACCGAAAAAATCACAAGAAGTTAAATATCAGCATCACAAGATTCTTGCGCCGTGCGGCAGCTGGGTCGTCTGCCACAATTTTCACGGCTCGAGCCTAGAGTATTGAAAAATCGACATTCCAAGGAAGACCTTTTCAATCTGTAACACTTTGTTATGTACAGCTGTGTCCCATAAATACCGATCTATCGCTTTCTATCGCCGATCACTCAATGTCTAGTGGACCAGATCAACGGCCGAATGTAGTTTAAAAGTAAGGAACCGGTCGAAGCATAAGTCTTTACAACCTTTCATTCTGTCTGTGGCTTGCTATGTTCTGTGGTAACCTCAGCGCTCACGGGCAGTATAAAATTAGTCGCTTGGAGTGCTGCTCTTCAGGCCCCAAGCCTCAGGGTGACTTGGCACTATATCAAAAACAACTGGCGCTTGCAGACAATACATATCTGCATGTGGAACACCTACAGTGGATCAAAGACTAGCGGAAAAGTTTGTCGCGTTGTGCAGGAGGTTTCGAAACATATAAATGTCATAGGATCTGACAGAATCAGTATCCACACAATAACGAGTGACAATGAAGCTTCCGTTGCTCTTGCTGTAGACCTCCTCACAAATTACGTCGGCCCCGTTCGATGTGTCGTCCGCACTCTGGCTCTCTCTTCGTCAATGATATCTTTGAACCCGATTCGCCGTGGCATAAGTATATGGAACACGTGGATAAGGTCACTAAGTTCTTCAACTACCATAGCAAAGAGGGGATGATTTTGAAGCTGGGCGAATGAAAGAGGCGTCACACAGGACAGATTTCATCGTCTGAAGAACGACATACCAACAAGCTGGCACTCACGAATATACGCCATTCTATCATATATCACTCAGAAAATGAGGAGGGACTGGCAGTCTATAGGTCGTCGTGAAATACAGTACACGCTTAGGTATTGGAAGGACTGAAACACCGGAAAATCACACATCAGCCCTCTACCATTCAAAAAAATAGCGAAGGCAGCTCTCTCATCTCAGGCACCTTCTGTGTAGCCAACAGAAACTAGGTGAGTCAGTCGGGTCGTGAGCGGAGGTGGACAACGATGAAGACCGACGCTTGGTCGGAGTTGTAGACAACGGGAGTCGGTGGTCGGCCGTGGGGCGTTCGTTGCCAGAGGTCGGAGTGGAGGCGGAGGATGTGTTTGATGGATTTATGTGTGATGGCTTCGGTTTCCTTAGATTTGGAGAGCTCCGTGCCTTTTATCTTCGTGTATTGTGCTGATGAGCGGCTGTTACCGTGGGCCCTACATGATAACGGCGGCCTCTGGGTGACGGAACTTGAGGTGCCGATTAGTGGCATCCTTGTGTGTAGTTGGCGCACTGCTCGAAAGCGTGCGGTAAGTAGAGGAGATTCTGGGTGGCAGGTTCTAAAATGGCGCCGCGAGGTAGGTGGCTGAACGTGGGCTGATGTTCGTCGCATCGTGTCTGTGGCTAGTGTCGGCGGGCAATATCTGCGAGTGCAGAAAATGTTTTTATTGACCTTGGTAGAGTGGAAGGGCGTGCACGACAATCGATGTTTATTTCATCATTTCCAATTACGTCAACCATTCGCGCATACGTGAAAACGCAATTCAGGGCTTCCAAGATGTGCAAAAGGCCCTTCTGAATCGTCAGGCAGAAGCCTTCAAGCGTATTTGCAAGTTAGTGGCGTCGGAAGTAGTCAAAAATGAGTAAAATGCGTATTGACTACTAATTGACAATAATTGACTAACTACCCCCAAACATGTTGACTACTGACTTGGGAAATGTCCATTTAGTTAGTCAAAATACGGGCCTGACTGACACCGACACCTCAGCACTGCATCACCGCAATCATGTAAAACGATACCTAAAACGACGAAAACAGCTACCCAATGCGTCGGCCTTCACGGCTCTCCGGCGACATCCACCGGTCGCCTTAGCTGGTTTTCGGGTTTGACAAACTTCCTGTGTGTTGTTCCATTACCTGTGATCTGGGCTTCGGGCCACCCGTAGAGTGCAGAACAAACGTCCTATAGCCGCAGTGGTAGGAGATAAAAATTACTTTTCCTCTCGACGTAGGCATCCCGAATATTGGAGCGGCGACGAGGACAGTAAACCATGCAGACGTTGTTTTGGTATCTGTACCCCTGTACAAAAAGCCTTTCTTCTCCTTGCTCCACTGCAGAATTTTTATCTCTAGTTCGATCCCGTTATTGTCTGCGCACGTGACAATCTGTATATCGACCTCGCGTCGCATTGGGTCATTTGGAAGCGCCTCGAAACATGCATTTACCGATAGCGGCATTTAGATAGCGGCGATGCTAACAAGCATCATCACACGTTTCTATCGTGAAACTTGTGTGTCATGGAAAAGTGGGTTTTCATTTTGTCAGGATGTCCTTGAACAATGAAGCGTGCTTTCCGTATTTCTCTATTTTTCCTTTGTCTTCTTCAAAGCGAGTACGAACTTTCCTCCCAGGATGTTCGAATTATTAGGAAATTTTCCCTACAAACGATCTTCCACGTTCTCTTTTTATGAGACCATCAATCTCTTTTTCGATTGCTGGTCCAAATTTCCAAGCTCTTGTATCTCTCGGGTGAATAACTCTGAACTGTTCTCGATTGATTGTAGAGCGGAATTTTTAGACGTTGTAGTTCATTGTACATAGAGCTTGATGGTTGATGTCTCTGTAGAACGGTTTGATTTGAAAAGCGTTCAAGGTTTTTCGGTGAGTTGCATCTGTAGTTTTACAGTTGATAGTTCTTCCAATAGCATCCATGGCAATAATGGGTCCAACCCATTCTGTGTTGACTTCGTCGTAGACAATTAATCCATCTCCAAGTTTGTAGACTCAAACGGCGGCGGGAGGAATTTTTCGTGTAAGTGCGGGTTGGATCTGCCTTTCAGCAAGTATGGAGTTCACTTCCGCTTTTGCCGTTGTTAGAGCTTCGATTCTTACTTTTTGAGTTGGCATTTTAGAGTTGATGATGGGAGAGCGAGGGATAATGCCACATACTGGTTTACAGGGAACAAGGCCGTTGTCGTTCATTGTATCTTTCATTGCCTTCACAGATATTTTCATCACACTTGGTGGGGAGGCGAGTGGATGATTGTGCAGTTTCTTGCAATAGAATCGACGAAGAGGTCCGTGATATTTTTCTCCTATTGACTTCGGAAATTCTTACTTCTCTAACTGCTTCCTCTGAACGCGGTCTCCATCGATCGGAGGTAAAAACTCAGCCTTGGTCAGTTCTCGGACGAATTGGATAACCTGTGTACAACATACACCAGATTTCGAGAAAGGCGAGCCAAATTCCTTCGACATTTTGACCAAATGTAGCACCGTGTTCATCAAGGAAACAAGCAGCGGGAAAATGTGTTTCAATGTCTATAATGTGGAGTATTTCTTTTACGTCTATGAGCATTAAGTCCATTGATATCTCATTTCCGAATATAAAATCTTCTTTGGAAGGTATAGATGCTTTGAACAGCACAGGCCCTGGTCCAAAGTTTTGACAAGTTGAGCAAGCGTTTGCAATTTCTTGCAGAAAATTCTTAGTATCCTGCTTCTTTCCCCACGGGGGGGAGGTCTTAAGGAGGTTATTTACTTTCTCATTGGAAGGATGGGAGTATCCACGATATAGTTTGACTAATTCCTGTTTTGTGAAGAAGTTGTTTGGAATTTGTTTGCTTTTTTGGTTATGTTTGAGCTTTTCAGGCCATTCAAGGTTGATATGTTTTCTTTTTCGAAATTTCAGGACTTATTATGCCAAGAGAGGGGCAGCACAACGAGTTGGGGGCTATGTTGACATACATTTTGAATGTTTCAAGGAAGTCGAGGCCGATAAGAAAGGGGATATCACCATTGATGACATCGACGTTGACTTTTAAATTTTAGTCATTGTTGATGAGTATCTTAATTTCGATGCAACTGATGGCCTTTTGCTTGTCATTGTCGAATCGATACGTGTTTGTTGATTCTCAGGGTTGGAATGGCAAACTTGTATAGTTAAAGTATGCCTTTGCTTGTTTTAATCCGATGACGGTTGACTATGCACCGGTATCAAGACATGCATCATGCCATGTTTTCTTGGAACAAGGCATATAGCGTTTATTTGTGTGAAATACGGTATATTCCGTTTTTTTCTTTCCATTACTTTCTTTTCGAACAGTAGCGAGGTGAGCGGCTCGCGAGCGGTTACTGTTCTCCTCTAAAAATCTGCATAGTCAGAGTCCAAAGTTGCATGATGAGTTTTTTTGGGGATGTCACTTCCATAGCTTGAGGTTTCAATCTCTGAGTCGTTGATTTTCTCAGAAGATGAGCTGCTTGAATCAGGATCAGCTTCAATATCAAGCTGGTCGCAAAGTTAAAACAGGATATGATTTGATTTGTTTGATTTTCTCTTGAAAAGATTGACTACTCGGTGGGTAATGTTTCCTCTTTCATGACAGTCTCGAATCAGATGTTCAGTACTTACGCAGTGGAAGCATCTGCGATTTCCGACATTCCTGTGATCGTTTTTCTGATAATGTTTAATGTACTTGTGATGATTGTGACTGGGTCTCTCGTAGCTTCTCTGTAGGCGAGAAGATGAAGAACAGTGCCGCTTTGTTTTTCCATAAGTGTTTTGACCAGTGTAGAGGATGCTTCGAACGCGATCATTAAGTTTCGCACTTTCTTTGGATTCTTTCTGTGTTTGGTTCTGCAACCGGGCTGAATCGAGCACAGTGTACATTTGGTGAAAGTTCCATGGTGGATCTGCAGGAGCAACTTAGGACAGAGTGTTTTCAGCCCAGGGTAGACCAATGACTGCTTCTTCAATGTATTCAACTTTATTGACATCATGATGACCCTTTTTAAGACGTTTCGAAGCGAAATTGGTGATGAGATCGTGAAGTTCTTCTAGTCCCTCTTGTACAATGCATTGATTTGGGTCTACAATTTCTTGTAGTAGAAGTCGTTGTAGCAACTTGCGAATACGGTGCTGCCACGTGAGACTGTTGTATTCTTCACGCATTATGGAGCAGGCTTCGTGGAAGCAATTCATTCCAGAGGACTGGTTGCGATAGAATCGCTGAGCTTCACCACCGAAAAGAAGGTGGAAGTACTTATACTTCTGTGTAACAGAAAGGGAATAGTTTTCAGCTATTTCCGTATAGTTGGAAATGTACTCATTGATATCTTGACCGAGTGCTCTGTGAATCTATCTTCCCTTCGAAAGTTATTACGCAGGATGGAGGCCAGTTTTCGTTCATCATTAGCCGGTTGTGAACTACCCCTATTATTTCTGGTGCTTTCCCGGTTCCAGATTGATCGGTGTTATTTTCTGCCCTACTATGCGACTTGAGAAGTTCATGATTCTCTTTTGCGAGCTGTTTGTTGTTCTCGTGTTGTATAAATCATTAAATTAAACCCAAAGATATCTGCCGGTTTCCTTTTGTATGGATTAATTAAAACCAAGCAGGACGAGATAATCTCGCATGATGCGGAGTAAAACTTTTGGACCAGAAAGGTTTGAGACAGAAAATATCACATCGGCTGGTAAATCTTCACGGAATTGGTAAAGGATACATTTTATTGGAGGCTGCGGATCAGCTTCAAGGTAGAAAGATAAAACACTTTTAAACTCGGTTCTCCTGTGATTTTGGGCTGTACGAGTGAAACTGTTTCTAACACTTTCAAGATAAATGTCTATTGATTCTCAAGATGACCTTTCTTAGCCCTGTGGCGATCTACAGAGATTTTGTAGTCGTAGTCGTTCTGACTACTGAACTCTTTGTCCTAAAGTTACACTTGAGATCGCTTTCGGCGGCTTTGAATTTGTCGATCGTTCTCTTGTGGTGTAGTGAATGGCGATGGACTTCGAGCTTATAGGGCGAAACAAAAGCCCGATCTCAGATGTTGCAGCGGACAAGAACTTTCCTCTTTTTCTTATCATGCTTTTGCTCCTTCTGATTGGCGACGCGAAAAATATGGCCAGCCCTAAACTCAGAAAATTATCGGTGTACAGGTGCGCTTAGTCAAGCACAAAAAGGATGGCGGGCTTAAGGCGCATGCGGAGCCCTAATAGGCGGAGCAAAAGAAGTCGAAGCACGAGCAATATGAGCACGAGCAGACGGAACACGAGTAAGAGGAGCACGAGCGGGATGAATTCTAACAGACTTTACACGAGCAGGCAACGCACGAACAGGCGAAGTACGATCAGATTGAGCACTGGAAAGCTAATCAAGAGCAGGCGGAGCACGAAAAGACGGACCACGAGCGGTAGAAGCTCGAGAAGGGGAAGTGTACGTGAAATTCTGAAGGGAAGAGGCCGCAGCAGTGTTTCGAGAGGCGGATTGGATCTAAGAGTCGGATTAATCGGAGTCCTAGTATGAGCGAAAGGAGAGTCGGCGAAAAACAGTTTTTTAAGAAGACACTGAAGGATGTTTTGAGACAGCCTCAAAACTATGACATCCAGAGACGCACGCAACTTAAAAATTGACGACTGATTTTGTTACCTCGGAACCGAGGGGCAACCAGTTTACCAGGGGTTCTTATAATTCTGAGACACGGGAAAACCCCCCTTCTACAGGAATAAAAACAGAGACGATAACTCATATCAACTAGTATTCTACGGTAGCTCAAATTGGTTCCACTTGAATTGACTACACCCGGAATTGGTGTTTATTTTAGGTGTGCTACCCAGGGGATCCATTTCTGGCCTCATTTACAAGTGTTAGCGTAATTCACCCAAACGGGAGGCTACCGTATAAGTGATACTTGGCCGTTATTGGTCAGACGGCTGGGTGCCGGCTGCGCATTGCTGTACTGCGCAACAAGATGTTTTTAAGCGCAAAGTTCGAGGTTGGGTTGTGACGTCTTCACAATGTGAACTGTCATGGCCTGTATGGAGACGAGTACGAATTTAAGATTCTAAATTTATTTTTTAGCTAAAATAAAAGTGGCTCCGTCGCCGCTTCGCGGCGAATTCGAGAGCTCGCTGTCCGCGTTACGTAGATAGAGGAACTCGCGAGCTACCCTTCATGTCCTTTTCAGCGTCCGTGTCCGAGTCCTTTTGCGTCTGCGTCTGCGCATGCGTGTGCGTGTGCGTGTCCATGTGCACGTGCGCCTGCGTCTGCGTGTCGGTGTCCATGTCGGTGTGTATGTCAGTGTCCGTGTTGTCCATTTTTTGTCTGTTCTTTACTACCTGTCTGTATCCGTGTCAATGTCCGTGTCAGTGGGCATGTCCGCTTCCGTGTCCGTGTGTCCGTGCCTGTGCGTGCGCGTCTCCGTCCTAATCTCCGTCTCCGTCTCCGGCTTCGTCTCCATGTTTGTGTGACTGTCTGTCTCCGTCTCCGCCTCCCTTTTCTTATTCATGTTCGTTTGCATATGCTTTTCCGATTCCGTCCCCTTGCCCGTGTCAATCTCCGTTTCCATTTCTGTCTCCGTGTTATTTTTCGTGTGAGTGTAGGTCTCCGTCTCCGTCTCCGTCTTCGTCTCCGTCACCTTCCCTCGTCTCCATCACCGAATCCTTGCGCTTGTGTTTCTCCTTCTATTCCTCCATCTCCGTCTCCGTTTCAACCTCCGTCTCCACCTCCGTTCCCACCTTCGTCTCCACCTCCGTCTACATCTCCATCTCCGTCTTCGTCTACATCTCCATCTCCGTCTCCG